>JAJMRV010000031.1:0-41944 GCA_030578435.1 Scheffersomyces lignicola | reverse complement strand
TTGTTCCCAACCTCCAGCGACCCAGACACTACTTACACCACCACTTTCACTACTACTGAAAGTGACGGATTTGTTGCTACTGACTCTGGTGTTGTTGTCGTTAGTGCTGGTCCTTCTGGTACCGAGACTTCTACTTCGTTGTTCCCAACTTCGAGTGATCCATTTACTGAGTACACTACTACATTTGTTACAACCAACACCGATGGATCTGTTTCTACTGATACTGGTGAAGTTATCGTGACTACCAATTCTGAAGGCTCATTGTATACTACTACTTCACTTATTACTGGTCCAGTGACTGTTTGTCGTAGAGATGGAACTGGTTGTACAACGTCTTATTTAGATACTACTTACGGTATAACTTTCACCACCACTGAAAGTGACGGGTTTGTTGCTACTGATTCCGGTATTGTTGTTGTCAGTGCTGGTCCTTCTGGTACCGAGACTTCTACTTCGTTGTTCCCAACTTCGAGTGATCCATTTACTGAGTACACTACTACATTTGTTACAACCAACACCGATGGAGCTGTTTCTACTGATACTGGTGAAGTTATCGTGACTACCAATTCTGAAGGCTCATTATACACCACAACATCGTTATTAACCAGTCTCCAAGCAACGGACTATACTACCACATTTGCTACTACACTTTCTAATGGGGAAGTTACCACTGAGACTGGTGAAGTGATCGTTACCACCAATTCTGCTGGAAGCTGGTACACCACTACTTCCATTCTTGAATCACCAACTGAATACACCACTACTTTTGTGACGACTCTTCCAAATGGTGTTGTTACTACTGAGACTGGTGAAGTGATCGTTACCACCAATTCTGCTGGAAGCTGGTACACCACTACTTCCATTCTTGAATCACCAACTGAATACACCACTACTTTTGTGACGACTCTTCCAAATGGTGTTGTTACTACTGAGACTGGTGAAGTGATCGTTACCACCAATTCTGCTGGAAGCTGGTACACCACTACTTCCATTCTTGAATCACCAACTGAATACACCACTACTTTTGTGACGACTCTTCCAAATGGTGTTGTTACTACTGAGACTGGTGAAGTGATCGTTACCACCAATTCTGCTGGAAGCTGGTACACCACTACTTCCATTCTTGAATCACCAACTGAATACACCACTACTTTTGTGACGACTCTTCCAAATGGTGTTGTTACTACTGAGACCGGTGAAGTCATTGTCTCTACCAATGCAGAAGGTGTTTGGTACACCACTACTTCAGTGATTGAAAAGTGCTCTTGTTCGGAATACACTACCACTATTGTCACAACTAACACCGTTGGTGTACCATGTACTGAAACTGGTGTTGTTATTGTGACCACCAACGCTGAAGGAGAAACATACACCAGTACTTCGATTCTTGGTACAGAGACAGGTGCTACTGTGTACACAACTACCATTGTTACCACTGACACTGTCGGTGTTCCTTGCACTGAGACTGGAATTGTTGTTATTGGTACAAATGCTGCTGGTGAAACTTACACCAGTACTTCTGTTCTTGGTACTGAGACAGGTGCTACCGTCTATACCACGACCATTGTTACCACCGACACTGTTGGTGTTCCTTGCACTGAGACTGGTGCTGTTATTGTTGGTACAAATGCTGCTGGTAAAGCTTACACTACTACCAGTATTATTAGCGGTGGTAACATTGTTTCGGCCTACACCACCACTGTTGTTACTACCGACACTGTTGGTGCTCCTTGTACCGAGACTGCAGCAGTGATCGTCGCTAGCTCTGAGGGCAGTTTGTACACCACCACTTCTATTGTTGCAGCAGAATCAACTTCCTTGGTCGCTCCTACTACTGCAGGTGCTCCAGAAGCTGCTGCTACTGCTGGTGCTGCTACTGCTGGTGCTGCTACTGCTGGTGCCGCCCCAGGAGCTGCTGGTAGTGCAGCTGCACCTGCCGCACCTGCTGTTTCGGGTGTTGCTGGAACTACATCGATTGCATCTGGCTCCGAATCTTCTACTGCTGCTGAGTCTACTGCTCCTGCAGCAGTTGCCGAAGGTTCTTCGTCTACTACCAAGGCTTCATTGTTAGTTACATTGATTTCCACATTGGTAGCAGTCGTGTTGATTTAAACTTCCAATTCCAACTTCGGTTCGCGCTGTTTTTGTTTAATACCTATCTTCACTTCTTCATGGCTTTTTAAATTGCTGTAATTAAAAGGGTTTCCAATTTTTTCAATTCTTTCAACGGATAATCAGCTGTCTATTTGTTTACCTTTCTGTACATACACTCTTTTATAGAGTCATTTTCGAATTTCGTTATATATTTAATGTATTATTTATTTTCATTACAACGTCGTCAATGGGTAGAGCCAATGGCAATTGAGCAAATCTATATATATATATTTGTTTTTTGTCAGACTAGTGAAAGCCCAACCTATTTACAGGCACGTCCGCTGAACCAGGGCGGTCACCACACCGGCTCATCCTCCTTCTTTCTCTTGACCCTCACCATTTCGTAGTCCTCATTCGAACTGACCTCTTTTTCGAGATGGTCCGTCAACAACCCCTGGAGCCGGTAGTAGTCGTTTTTCTTGTCGACGGGTCGTTTGTTCTCGATCATGCCCAACATCTCCTCTTCGTTCAACTGCCTGTACTTCTCGTCGTACTTCTCCCACTTGAGCGCCGTGAACTTCTGCAAGTAGATGGACCCCGCCACTATCGACAACATGAAGGGCAACCCGAAGTACAAGAAGTGGTTCTTCTTGATAAGCTTCTGGTACTTGCCGGCAAACGTGCGGTCGTACGCTGCCTGTTCCTTCTTGCCGCGGAACACCCTGTTGTCGAACGATACCATGTGTATTACTGTGTTGTTGTGTTTACTGCTAACTACTGGTTGCGTTTACGGTACATTGACATACACAAAAATCGCCGCCACCCCCTATTATACGTACTGGGTGGGCAATATGCGCTAATTATAGACTGGGCCCTGGGCTATAACTACCATAGTTCCTGAGCCAACTTTTTTTGCTGGATTTTTTCCCCATTATGAGCAGATCTCCGGGGCGCACTAAAAAACTGGCTAAAACTGGTAGCACCGTATTTAACCACGGCCCATTCCGAATTTGACCAAAACAGCCCCCACAGCACCACACTCACCACATCCACACGCCATGGTAGAAGGTACGTCCCATGGCCCGGTCCTTGCCGACGCGCCAGCCGCGGCTGTGTCAGACAAATGCGACGACATCAGGGTGCAAGAAATAGCCCACCAAACCAGACCCACCAGATGGCACACCGTCAAGGCAGCCTTGTGGAAATACGCGACCTTTGTGGGACCCGGGTTGCTCATCAGCGTGGCGTACATGGACCCCGGTAACTACGCCACCGGCATCACGGCAGGCGCCAGCAACAAATACTCGCTCTTGTTCATTGTGCTTGTGTCGGACTTGATCGCCATCTTCCTCCAGACCTTGTGCATCAAGCTCGGGTCGGTCACGGGGTACGACTTGGCCCGCTGCTGCCGCGAGTTTTTCCCGCGCTGGCTCAACATCATTCTCTGGATCCTCGCCGAGTCGGCCATCATCGCCACCGACGTGGCCGAGGTGATCGGGTCGGCCATTGCCCTCAACATCTTGTTGCGCATCCCGTTGCCGGCCGGGGTGTGCATCACCATCGTAGACGTCATTTTCGTGCTCATGGCGTACCGCAACGACACCGCCACCACCCGGTTCGTGCGCTACTTTGAGTACGGCGTCGGCCTCTTGGTGATGGCCGTGGTCGTGTGCTTCGCCATCGAGCTTTCGCAGATCCTGGCCAGCGTGCGGGAGGTGTTCCGCGGGTTCGTGCCCTCGCGCGAGATGTTCGAGGGCAGCGGCATGACCATCGCCACCTCGCTTATCGGGTCCACCGTCATGATCCACTCGTTGTTCTTGGGCTCCGGTATCGTGCAGCCGCGGTTGCGCGAGTATGACGTGCAGCACGGCCACGTCACGTTGGACGAGATCACCGACGACATGGACGAGAAGCAGAAGATGGTGGTGCGCGACAAGCAGGCGCGCTACTTCTACAACTCGTACAAGCCGTCGTACCAGGCGATCCAGTACTCGATGAAGTACTCGGTGCTCGAGTTGACGCTCACCTTGTTGACGTTGGCGTTGTTTGTCAACCTGGCCATTCTCGTGGTGGCCGGCGCCTCCTTGTACGGCACGCCCGAGGCCCTCAACGCCGACTTGTACACGATCCACTACTTGTTGTCCAAGAACATTGCGCCCGTCGTGGGCACCATCTTCATGTTGGCCTTGTTGTTCAGCGGGCAGAGCGCCGGGATCGTGTGCACCATGGCGGGGCAGATTGTCAGCGAGGGCCACATCAACTGGACCGTCAAGCCCTGGATGCGGCGCTTGATCACGAGGGGCATTTCCATCGTGCCGTGCTTGGCCATCTCGGTGGCCATCGGCCGCAACGGGTTGGGGGTGGCCTTGAACATCTCGCAGGTGATCATCTCGTTGTTGTTGCCGCCGTTGACGGCGCCGTTGATCTACTTCACCTGCAGCAAGAAGTACATGAAGATCGAGTTGCCGGCCGGGCACGCGGACGCCGTGTCGGTCGACGCCACGGGCTCCGACCGCGAGCTGTTGGAGAGCAGCGCCGGGTACAAGTACATGACCAACAACTGGGTCACGACCACGCTGGCCGTTATCATCTGGCTCTTTATTGCCGGGTTGAATATATACGCTATCTACGACATGGCCATCAGCGGCATCAGCAGCAGTTAGACTCCATAGACCCGCCAGACTGCAGTCAAAGTATAGGGAGTATACGAAATATACGAAGTAGTATCGAAGTAGTATCGAAGTATACGAAGTAGTATCGAAGTATGCGAAGTAGTATCGAAGTATACGAAGTAGTATCGAAGTATACGAAGTAGTATCGAAGTAGTATACGGAGTAGTATACCCAGTAGCACGTCACGTGACAGGCCATGTTCCAGGGCACAAAACCGCCATCACAACACTTCCACATTTTTGTGTGCGCCGGGGTGACTCACGCGCACGTGACTCAGCCCCCGTTACCGGCTGAAAAATTTTGACTCATAAGAATCACCCAACCCCAGCTACAACCCCACCGGCACCACACTTTTCCGCAGCAGACTCGGGCCCCACAAGCTTTGTTTGCGCGTGTCCCCAGTACAAACCCCAGCCATGTCCGTGTCGCCGCCGTTATCGGCCAGATCATACAATTCCGTGTTGGATTTCAAGTCCCCCCCCGCCAAAGGCGGCTGGATCGTCCAGAAGTTCGGGGGCACCTCGGTGGGCAAGTTCCCCACCAACATCGTGGACGACATCGTCAAGGCCTTCTCCGCCCACAGCCGCGTCGCCGTGGTGTGCTCGGCCCGCTCGTCCCACACCAAGTCCGAAGGCACCACCTCCCGGCTCTTGCGCGCCGCCGACTTGGCCAACGAGAACAAGGACTTCCAGGCCGTGTTGGACGTGATCGAGGAGGATCACGTGCGCAACGCCGAGCGCCACATCACCCGCCTGCCGGCCGTGTTGCGCGCGTTGGTCGACAGCACCCGGCACGAGTTGGCCCGCGCCAAGGAGCTCTTGCACGCGTGCAAGGTGATCGGCGAGATCAGCCCGCGGTCCATGGACTCGATCATGTCCATCGGCGAGAAGTTGTCGTGTCTCTTCATGTCGGCGTTGATGCAGGACCACGGGGTGCGGTCGCAGTACATTGACTTGTCCGAGATCATCCCGTTGAACTACGACTTCAACAGCGGCTTTGACGACGGCTTCTACCGGTTCTTGTCGGCGCAGTTCGGCGCGCTCGTGCTGGCGCTCGACGACGACGTGGTGCCGGTGTTGACCGGGTACTTTGGCGTGGTGCCCGGCGGGCTCTTGAACGGGGTGGGCCGCGGGTACACCGACTTGTGCGCCGCGTTGGTGGCGGTGGGCGTGCAGGCGGACGAGTTGCAGGTGTGGAAGGAGGTGGACGGCATCTTCACGGCGGACCCGCGCAAGGTGCCGGCGGCGCGGTTGTTGGACTCGGTGACGCCCGAGGAGGCGGCCGAGCTCACCTACTACGGCTCGGAGGTGATCCACCCGTTCACGATGGAGCAGGTGATCAAGGCGCGCATCCCCATCCGCATCAAGAACGTGGAGAACCCGCAGGGCAAGGGCACCGTGATCTACCCCGACAACATCGGGCGGCGCGGGGAGCAGACACCGCCGCATCCGCCCGCCGCGTACGAGACGCTCTCGCCGCACTACATCCTGGCCCACCGGCGCCGGTCCGCCACCGCCATCACCGCCAAGCAGGACATTGTCGTGGTCAACATCCACTCCAACAAGAAGACGCTCAGCCACGGGTTCTTGGCCCACATCTTCACCACGTTGGACTTGTTCAAGTTGGTGGTCGACTTGATCCTGACGTCGGAGGTGCACGTGTCCATGGCGTTGCAGGTGCAGAGCGACCAGGAGCCGGCGTTGCAGACCGCGGTCAAGCAGTTGCGCAAGATCGGCTCCGTCGACATCACCCGCAACATGACCATCATCTCGTTGGTGGGCAAGCAGATGGTCAACTTTATCGGCATTGCCGGCAACATGTTCAAGGTGTTGGCCGACGAGCGCATCAACATCGAGATGATCAGCCAGGGTGCCAACGAGATCAACATCTCGGCCGTCATCAACGACAAGGACACCATCCGTGCCTTGTGTTCGATCCACGCCAAGTTGTTGGAGGGGTCGTTCGAGCCCGTGGCCACCGCGGTGGACCTGCGGTTGGAGGCGTTGCGGTTATCGTAGACTTGTAAATAGACGGAGACAATACAGGTGACAGAGTACAAGTGGGCATACGTAGAAGAGACAGACAGAGATACTACACGTACACGTAGACCGAGACAGATAGAGACACTACAGGTACACGTAGACAGAGACAGATAGAGATACTACACGTACACGTACACGTAAACAGAGGAAAATACAGACAGTGATACTACATGTAGACATACACGTAGACATAGACATAGACAGATACAGATACAAATACAGATACAGACAGAGATACTAGACGTAGACATACACGTAGACATAGACATACACATACACGTCTACAGACACTTACACATTCACAGACACAGACTGTATCTGATACAGACACAGACACAGATACTACATGTAAGATACAGATACTACACATACACGTACAGATACTACGTACAAATAAACAGATAGACACATACATGTACACATACACATTCACATACACACCACACACATCTAGATGTCGAAATCGCCCGACTCGGTGCTGGCGCCCGCGGCGCCACCGTTCTTCTCGTCAATCAAGGCCTCGAACCGGCCCACCAAGCCACCCAAAAGCTCGCTGGCCAACTTGTGGTAGGCCAACTGCGCCTTGACCAACTCCAAGAACTCGTCGAGCGGCTTGGCGTTCTCCAACACGTTCTGCAAGATGTTCATGGCGTCCTCCACCGTGTTGGCAAAGTCGTCCTCGGCATTCTCCATCACCACCCGCAACTGCGGCTCCTTGGCCGGGTTGGTGCACTGGGCCACGTTGGCGCGCGCCAAGTCGTAGTCGATGCGCTTCTGCTGCACCTTCTTCTGGATGTTGTTGCTCTGGCTGATCAACTGCCGCAACGTGGCCGACAACGGCTTGTTGAACTTGGACTTGATCAACTGGTCCTGGCCCAACCGCGCGTTGGCAATCTTGTTCAAGTTGGACGAGTACAAGTCGAGCCCCCGCACGAGCGGGTCCTCCGATGCCGGGTTGGCCGATAACACCGAGACGTCGGTGGCCCGGGCCAACGCGTGGTAGAGCGTCTTGGGCGGCTTGAACTCGCCCGTGGCCGGGTTGATCAACGCGGCCTGCGCCTCCGCCGGCGTGGTGGCCTTGGACAAGCTCGACACGCGGGTCGAGATGTTCTTGCTCAAGTCGGTGAACGACTCTTGCACGTTGACCGGGTAATCGTAGCTCTCGTTTTCGTAGTTGGCGGTGATCTTCAACACGTTTTTGTACAAGGCCTCGATCTGGTTGCAGCGCGCGGCTAGCTCCAAGTACTCCGAGGGCAACTGGCTGATGTCGTCCACGTTGACGTTGCCGATTCTCTCCTGCACCCGTCTGCTGGTGCGCTGGGCCAAGGGCACCACCTCGTTGTTGAACTCGGTGGACACCTTATCGGCGAGGGACTTGAGGTCTTTGGTGAAGCTGGAGAAGTTGAACGACATGGCGTGCGCGTGTTCCGGGTGGCTGCGGCTGTAGTGGGCTCCCGTGGTGTGCTTCTTGCCCCTTGAATGGCCCCGGTACCACAATTACACGCCTTTTTTATCGGGTGCGATTATGCTGTACCGGGCGGTTTTTTGTCCTGGCGCTACCACGCGGCTGCGAAAACCCATTGCTCCAAGTGTGCAACCGTGCACGGCTAGCAGTTGGTCTGGTGCTGCCTCGGCTGGGTTATGCGTGCTTTCTTGTGCCACATACGGCGCTACATACTTCTATTCTGCTAACGCTTTTATTCTGTTACACGCTTTTATTCTGGTACATGCTTTTATTCTGGTACATGCTTTTATTCTGCTACATGCTTTTAATACGCACTATACTTTTGGTCTAAAACTCTAACCCCTTGTCGAAAAAGTCGGTAATGGCCGCCGTCAACCGCTTGCCGCCCTCGACCAACTCGTCGTCGTTGTCGGCCGGCGCGTACGTCAACCGGAAAAAGTTGGCCCGGTCGGCACTGAACTTCTTGTCCACCGCCATGTTGATCCCCGGAACCACACCCACGCCGTAGTGGGCCAACTTCCAGATCAAGAGCTTCAACTTGACAAGCAAGTCGGTGCCCTCCGGGAAGTTGATGATGAGCGCCACAAACATGCCTGCCTTGGGGTCAATGATATCAATGTACTGCTTCTTGTACGCCTCAGACTCGAAAAGTGTGTGCAACAACACGTCTCTGCGGTGGGCATAGGTCACCCGCATCTTCAAGATCCACAGCAACCAGCCGTCCACCCCGCCAAACTTCTGCTCAATGACGTTGTTGACAATCAACTGCGACGTGCCGCTCGACGTGCGCGTCACGATCGCAGAGTAGTTGCTGACGGCCGCAATCACGTCCTTGTGGGCCACAATGAACCCCAACCGCAACCCGGGCGCGAACAACTTGGAGAAAGTCTCGATTCGGATGACCCGGCCCTGGGTGTCGATCTCCAAGTACGAGGGCACCAAGTGGTCCTTCAAGTACTCGTCCAAGGTCAAAAACGAGTCCAACCGGATGGTCGATGCCGGGGGCTGGTAGGGCGGCAAGGCCAAGTAGCCGTAGGGGTCATCCTCGATGATGGCAAAATCGTGTCTCTCGGCCAAGGCGTACACCTTCTTTCTGAACTCGACCGTCTGCGTCAACCCCGTGGGGTTCTGGCCCGTGGCAATGGTGTACAACGCCTTGGGCTTCCTCTTGTCGGGGTGGACGGTGGCCCAGTTGTCGAGCAAATCGGTCAAGTACTCCAAATCCAACCCCTGGCTGCCGTTGGCGATGGACAACTTGACCGGAACCGGAATACCGCCGGCGTTGCTCACATTCTGCAAGAAAGGCGTGAACGTGAACTCCTCGATCAAAATGACGTCGTCGGGGTCTAACAACGCGTCGGCCGCCTTGTTCAACCCGTCGCCGGCCCCGTTGGTGATGATGGTGTCCCACTCGCCGTAGCCGGGCTTGTGGGTTCTGGTGATAAAGTCGCGGGTGAACTTCAACAACGGGGTCAAGCCCTCCACGTTGGCGTACTGCAAACCAGTTGCAATGTCGATCAAGTTGGGGTCGGTAGTGTGTCGGTTGATTCGGATCGTTTTGACCTCCTTGGTGGGCTGCAACGGCGGGGTCGCCGTTTGTGCCCCGTTGCTCGAGCCCGTCAACGACAAGTTTTCCAACGAATTGTTGGTCAACTGAAACGACTTTTCGAACGGGTAATCGACCAAGTTGAGGTCAATGGAGTCAATGGGGAAAAACCCGTTATTGGGCATGCCCCAGTGCAAGGCCAACGGCTTGGGGTGGGCTTTGAAGCCCGGTGGGGCGCCATCGGAGGGCCCCGTGGTGAAGTGAGAGGTGGTTCTGGCAGCGGCGCGCTTGGAGATCAAGTGGGATATTTCAGACATGGAGATGGCTGGCGAAATCGGTGGGTAAAAAAGAGCCCGTCTTACAATTAGTAATCCCGGTACGGAATTCACTGTGCTTATATATTGATGCGGTGAAAAATTCCGAGGCGCCGCACCTTATCTCTCCATAGTTTAATTTGCCCACAGTGGAGGGCACCGCACGGAAACAGCACCGTTTCCGGAAATCCACCGGCCCAGCCGAGCGCAGGCGCGGGGCTTGGGTGCCACACCATTGTCACGACACCTGGGCGACACTACGTAGCGTCCCATTACATAATGCATTATCCACGGTGCACGCCCACCAACTGTGGTTGTGGAGCCTGCGATAATGCCTCAGCCAGATAACGAAACCGGCCGCGCGCAAAAAATGGTGCGGGCGGCACTTTCCTAATCGAGAGTACTACACACGTGACCACTTGCACGTGACCGATCACATGACCTCGTCCTCCTGGAGAATGTCGTCGTCGAGGTAGCTGTCTAGCTGGCACGCCCGGTACTCGTCCACCACGTTGGCGATGCTCTCGCGACACTCGTTGAAGATGTCCATCACCCGCATGCGCTCCTGCCGGTCGTTTGACTCCGTGTACGAGTTGATATACGCCTCGCGTTTGGCAAGCAAGTCGTACTGCCGGAGGATCTTGCTGAACACGGGGATGATCGACGTGTTGTTGGACACCTGGATGCCGCCGAGTTTGTTCTGGGCGGCGCCCGCTCTCACAAACGGCGATGTTTTGCCGTGCACCAACTGGATGGAGTGCGACGCCCACGGCACAAACTCGGTTCTCTGCTGCGACTTGATGATCCCCTTGCGGATTTCCTGCTGGTCGAGACTGGCCCCCACCAAGTAGTTCAACACGCTGATGTAGTGGGTGTGGCTGTCCACGCGGTTCATTTTGTACTTGTCGTTGAGCAACTCAAGAATCATGTCGTACTCGTTGAGCGCATTGTTGAAGGGCGCGATGGACGTGGTGAGAAACTTCAAGGTGGGCGTCGGCACCAATGTAGAAAGAATGCTCTCGGTGGAGCTGTACATGTATCCGGGGAACCGGAGCGGGTTGGAGATGGTGGTCAGCACGTACGCTATGAGCTTGTTTGTGCTTTCGAACACCTCGCCGTTGTTGGATGCGTCGTGGAGAAGCAAATTCTCGATGCTGTTCAACGCGTCGTTGTGGAACATGAACGTGGAGTCGCTGTAGTCGATCAACCTTTTGAGGGTCAAGACGGTGTTGTACGGCTGCACCACTACGTCGCTTGTTTTCTCGTTCGAGGGGAAGATCAGAAACGTGTTGACCAACTTCTTATTGCCAAACCGGTCGTTTAGCAACTCTAGCAACAAAGACCCCACCCCTGACCCAGTCCCCCCGGCAACGCTGTGGATTAACTGGAAATTCGATAGGTTGTCGCACTTGTCTAGCTCTCGGTCAATCAAGTTCATTAGCTCTTCTTGGTGCTCCACCCCGTACGAATGGCCATTTTGCCAGTTGTTGGCAGCACCACTGCCATGTTCACTGAGATGTATGTTCCGCGGGTTGAACATGGGTAACTGTGACGTGCATTTGCTCAATACTGACGGTTCCAAGTCGATTAGCACCGATCTCGGGGTGTACTTGTTTGTGTCGGATATGGTGAAAAAGAGCTCCGCACGATCGTCCCTGTACTTGGAACTGGTGCTATTTGTATCGTCCACCCCTTCCTGCTGGAATCGGAGTGTGTCGTTTTGTGGATACGGCAACGGGGTCCCATCGGCTTGTAAACCATGCTCGGTAGCTAACTGGTTCCAGTACTGTAGTCCCACCTGGTTGCCACATTGGCCTGCCTGAATTGTAATTGTTTCGCTGGATTATCGTGTTAGTATTGCATCCCTCGTGCAGTGCCATACTTCCCATACATACCCTGGCATTGTCAATTGTTTAGTGTTCTGATGTTTAACTATACCATCTAGAAACCAAAACATTGAAAAACAACGCGCCTATAGAAAATGTCGCGCCACACACCACGACATTTTTCGCAGCGCAAAAAACTGCAAAATTGTACCGGTCGCAATCACTTTTAGCAGCAAGCAATAGACCTGTAAATAATATGATTCAGATCAGTCTGTAGAATTTGATATCTTCAGAAGTGAAATTTATATAAGAATATGCAACCGATCTGTGATATACGTGTCCATGCAGGATACAATTAGCAGCACCTATTTTGCAACTAACCCTTCATCAACACCATGTCCGTTATAAGGTGGAAAAGAATCCTGTTCCGTATTGAGAAGTTCCATCAAGCTTTGCCGAAATAAATTTCGTATTGACTGAAATTGACATTTGACAAATGGAACGCTTATTACTTGTTCTGGTAATTTCAAAATTTCAACCTTGTATTCCCCATTCAACTGCTTTCTTATAATGGTAATAAAAACTTCCATCGTGCACCTTTCATAACATAAATCTTGTATTTAGAAGAATAAACTAATAATCTAAAGGACACCAAACCGGGATAACTATACACCTGTATGATTGCAATTGTAGCGTAATTGCAATCATGATTTAAATTAAATATACATAAACTGTGACAAGTAAACATCTAGTTCAAAGTCCTGAAATCTTGCAACTCAATCAATGATGTCACAATTCAAGATGGAACTGGAAGTAAACTTTTTTTTGAAGGAAAGGGTGACGGAAGACGAAATTATCCTAGCTTTGGCAACCATACAAACTATTAAGCCCTGGATGAACGAATAAGAAATAAAGTACTTAGAAAATAACAACTGGGTAATAAAATTTTAAATGATTTTCAGCAGTATTGGGTTTTGTTTTGTTTAGTGAGGCAAATGTCCCTGTATCTAGTAAGATCTTCTCTTTCTCTTTCTCTTACATGAAACACCTGCACTCTGTGTAGGACTTTGACTTGGGATGATGGTAGCAGTACCACTTGGAGTACCACACTTGCCCAAAGCAGCGGCCAAGGCGTTGACAACCACAGTCTTCAAAGTAGACACATTGAAGAAGGCTTCAAACAATGATGGAATCAATCCAGATTGAGCAATGGCTTCAACAATTTCTGGAAGAGTAATAGCACCAGATTTGAACAATTGTTCAATCAAGTCCGCACCCCAAGTATAGAAGTTATCATCAGTGACCAAAGCATTCACAACTTGGTTAGCTAAACCAGAGTCCTTCAATGATTCCATCAAAGATGTAAGAAGTGCAGTTTGGGAGTCAGAACTTCCAGTGCTGCTAGCAGCAGCTCTCTTCTCATAAATGGCGGGGGTAACTGGTGTTGGAATGACGTCTCTCTTAAGAAGATTGGTAATCTGTTGCACCAAGTTACCAATGTATTTAAGAGCCAAACTGTAAATTTCAGCATAGAATTGACAGTCGTTGATCAAGTCTTGAATGACAGATACTGCCAAGCCAGAGTTGTTCAAGGCAGTAAACAAAGCATCAATGTTGATGACACCACTCTTAACAGCATCGACAATGACAGTGGTTGCAATCAGCGATAATTGTGGATCATCAATAAAGTACTCCAAAATCTGAGGAGCCAAGTTGGTATCCTTAATGGCAGTCAAAACATCGGTGACAATTTGGGATTCTCTTCTGGTCAAGTCTTCAACACTCAACGAGTCTCTTTTGACAGTGTAAGCGTTCAAGTTAGCAATGGCATTCTGAACAACATCAGCCTCTCTTTTAGTCAAACCCTGGGAGGAGGAAGAACCGTCAAAGGCTGGTGCAGCATTGATGGCAGCGAGCGTGGCGAGAATCGCAGTTGCTGTTGTGATTGATAATTTCATTGAAGAAGTGAATGAATAGCTTGGTTTTCGATGGTAAAAGAGAAGTATTAACAAAACATTTATTTTCTAACTACAGAATGCTGTAGTGGGATATTTATATAGATTCCTGGACTTCGCTATATAGTAGTCTCGATTAGGTAAATGCAAACCTATACCTATGTTACTTCCTAATTTAGCTAATAGCTCGACGGTGAACTCGAGAGACTGCAAATTAAAATTTCCTAATCCGGTAGTGTTATGGAGGAACACTTTATGGCGTGTCCGCGCACAATTCTCAGAAATAAATTATTTGCCAACTTCCCAATTGGGAAAAGATTAATTCCAATACTTTCAACCTGGAGTACGAATTGAGGGCCCTCTTTCAAACAAAGAGGGCCATTGTTCGCATGAATAGAAAGAGTGAGATACAATCCTGTCGGTTTACGAAGGGATTTGTTCAGCCCAGTATGTATCGTATAAATTCGAAGAAAAGGCACTTTAGCATGGACAACATGGCGCTAAAGCCAATGCTACCCACTCAACTGCAGTTGGCAGCCAATGGTAAGAATGTTTGGTAAACGCCTGTTCACACCCCGTTTTCGAAAGAAAAGAACTCCACTTGTGCAATTACTGAGTCAAGTAATTGAGGGATTGTACACAGGACATAACTGGGTATAGCCTCTGTTTTAACTTTCTCAATTTACCAAATCAAGGGTGCCTCCTAGATATACTATTTACAGGATAGTTATAAATAGCCCTGACTAAAACTTTAAACTCTAGCGCAGTCTTTTGTGATGGGGGGAGAGCCTCGAATTTGGAGCACATGCACCATAAACGTTCCCGTTTTCCCCTAGTTAGCTGTATTGGATTCTTTCGAGTGAAAACCTCTATCCCGCCCTTCCCAGTGGAATTCCTTAGGCAAGTAGTGTGTGGAAAAGTATAATTGCACGCACACTCATTCTGGAAAGTTGGTAGCACAAACGTCGCAGCCAATAATTTTATAATGGGCAAAGCCTTTTTGCAAGACAAAGAAATCTGGGTCGTTCTACATTTATGTGTTTGTGCTGTAACATTGCCCATACTGTCTACATCAAGCAGTTCCTCTACACTACCCTTTCAATTGTGTTTTCTTGCTGGCTTCTTCTTTCTCCATATTTCAAAGCTTCTGCGCTTATTTACGACGATCGGATACATCGGGCCTTTTATTTTTTTCCTTGATAAAATTACTATGCAGATATCTAACTCTAATGGACTAATAGGAAGTAGTGGAAGATAAGCCAATTATTTGACACTATACGCCTAATTGATTCGCATCACAGCTCGAACTGGAACCCATATGTTACGTATATGAGATAAATTGGAGAAAGCTGATCTACGCCATGGCCAATTACCTCTATATTTGCATAGGGCTTGCTGTTATCGTCTATGTGTGCTCCATCTTGCTAGTCAACCGAATACCGCATGTCACGGTGAAATCATTAGGATGGTTTGCCTTGAAACATGTGACCATAGAATCTCTGTCCACCTCCATATACATTGGGAAGGTGCAGTTGAGACTAAATCCATTCCGGTCCAAGGAGTCAGGCCTAAAGTTGATAAATTTGGAGATTATGGATATAGACATCAAGTCATTCAAGAAAGACAAGAAAACGGAAAATGACACAGACGATGATATTACTATTAACCCATCCATCGTGTCTCAATCGATTCGGGAAAAGTTGTCTATCAAGATACCCAAAAGAGTGTACGATTTCCTCTTGCACTACAGGATCATCAACCAGATCAATATTCACATATTCCGGTTGTCATTATACAACGAGTCATTCCACGACCAGTTGTCTATTTTTGTCGATTATTCAAGAGTGGAAGCCTACCTCGATGGCTTGGGCACAGCTAAATTAATTGTGAGCTTGTTGCACAGTTACTTGCACAATAGTGAAAAACCAGAGGAGACCCAAACCAGTTTATTTAGAAATGTGGAATTTATCATTGGCTTTGACACTTCGTTATCCTGTTCCCTAGAAGACCTGGGATTTATATGTAGTGATCCACGAAATTTCAGGATTACATTGTCTATCGGTAGACTCTCAATACCGTTAGACCAGTTACATATTGGTGCTGGTGAAATATCCTCGCCTAAGTCGAGGAATACTAACGTGTCCAAATATTTTGAGATGTTAAGAGAAGTAATAAGCATATTTTCACAATTTGAATTAAAATTGGAAGAATTATCGTTGACTCACGGAGAGGTTGAATCGAGAGTTTCTAATTTTGTGACTATCCTTTCGAATGAAGCAAGATATATTTCACCACCTGGAACACCATCATCAAGTCCAGTGTGTCTTGAAAATATATTGAAGTTACATTTGTACGTAACATCTTGCAAAGTGTTTCATAGAGAATCAAAATGCTTTGAATTACCTTCAGCTACCTTCACCACAGCCTCAAATCCACTCGATCTTATCAACGTTTGTGATTCATTGATAAATAATAATCATATCGACTATGACAAGATGTTTATAAATTCCGATACCGCCATAATGATCACTAATCCCACTTTTGATATCTATTATGACCAACAAGATCTCTTATATTCATATTGTGAAGCCAATATTTTTAAGAAGAAAAAGAAGCAACAGCAGCAAAAGAATGAAGAACATAATCAAAAACTGTTGATGGTACCCAGACTAAAGTCCTTATTGTACAAGTTGAAGGAAGTGTCTTTGAGAATCGTTGTGGTTGATACAAAGGTCTATTTCCATGTGCCCAATCCTAGGGACTCGTTATCTCCTTTCGCTAGAGCCGCCAAAGGAAATATTATAATCACCTACTCAGTAACATCATTTTTCCACAGGTTCTATACTAAAAATTTTAATATCTTGCTAACAAACAAACAGAGAACTAAAAGGTTTAGTCTCAATGGCTTGTTTAAGCTCAAGAATTTCAAAATGGAAGCCGCTGAGAATCTTATACATCTTCCAAAAGTGAATGTGTTGGCTATTTATAACATATGCGAGTCTACCTTGTCTTTGAAAGTGTCCAGCAAGGACATTAAAATGAAATCGGTGAACGAACTCTTATTTCTTTTGGTGAGAGAGTTTAGAAATCGTGCAATCATTCATATGAATAAGAAGTACACTTATCTTACAGTTCATAAACCTGATGAAATTGTTAAACCACATGACTCAGTTTCTTCACAATTATACATACGCTTATTTGAAATTGCACCAAAATTCTTAGCATCATTCAAGGCTAGTATCACTAATATCCATGCTGAGATCATTTGTCTGGATGGATTACCTTCCTATAAGATGTATGATAAAATATTGGGAACTGAAGTAGATTTAGGTGACTTCAAAAGGGGTGTCAGTGTTAAACTCAATGATATTCTTTTTGTCTACAAAAAGCAGAAAGAGGATATTGATATCTCTATTAAGAGCCTTCAGATGTTCACTGTAAGTGATCATACAACAGAATATATCGAAGATTTTGACCATGTTGAGTTACAGGGCTCTGATTCTGAATTCACTGACATGTCATCCTTGAATTCCAATCTTTCGGCTAATAACAATGAGCTAGAAGAAGAAGAAGCAGAAGGCATTTCTACATCAAAGAAAGTGAAAAAAGTGTTACACATCAAAGAGATTTCACTCGGTAACCGCTCCACTTTGGAAGGAAGAGATGTCAATAAACTCCATCTTTCAATTCCAGAAATTGACGGAAGAATGGATACTTTCTTCTTGTGGTGTGTTATATACGCTAAAACTTTGGTTAATTATTTTGCTCCTACCGTTGAGAGAAATTGCTCCAAAGAGGAAATGCACAGACTTAGTGGACCTCAGGCTAAGTTGAAAGTGGACATATCGGTTCAGTCGATGGCGACTGTGATACGTTTACCTAATAATGTGGACATCATGATGGAATTGGATAACTTAAGCTTGAAGAACGTGACCAGCTCACAAAGTGCCACCTTAAGATACGCTAGATTGTATGTTGTTCATCCATCCACAAAATTATGGACCCGATTATTGGTGATAAAGGAACCATTTATCATATTTGAGAAGAATGGGAAGGAAGGTGCATCGGCAGAAGTAAGTATTGTTTCAGCTAACGTGAGGCTAAATATTCCACATCAATTCTTGTTCTATACAGTCATTGATAATTTGCTTACGCTTTTTAAATCTATAAAGCAACTCAATTTTAATTTCAAAAACTTGAGTATGGATATCAATGACTTTAAACGGCTCTTGCCGGAGGCCAAGGAAACAAGAGATTTTCCCAGAGTTCAACTCAAAACGAAAATGTTCGGTCTTACTATTGAAAATGATACGTTTGAGAATGAGTTATCTTACATTTACGAGTTAGGGCAAATCGAGCAACGCGAAAGACTAAAGAAGATGAAAGCTTTTGAAAAGAAGGCTGAAGAACTCAGAAGAAATGCAATTCCTAGTATCGAAGATAAAATCAAACTCACTTCTGGTGGTCCTTCATCGAAGTTTAAAGGACATAACCCTAAGTATACTAGCCCATTGAGACAATTTTTTTCAGAGAATGACAAATCTGCATTTGAAGGTCTGCAAGTATCAATGGGTTCAACCGAAACTAAGAACAGTTCGGAGGCAGTGGAGGAGAAAATCAAACGAGCCCGAGAAAACCTTGAACAAGGAATGGCAATGACATGGATTTCTAAGTTCAAGCTTTTTAGAAAAGTTAAGGTAGACAGCTGGCAAAAACGTTGCAATCGTGCTTGGGGTGAGGATATTGTAAGCCCAATAATCACTGAAAAATTTGATATATTGGACCGTGTTGATGGACCTTATCTATTGGGTGCTGTGTTCAGAGATCTCGATCTTCTTTTAGAGAATGCGAAGATTCAAGATATTCATCAATTTTTATATGATTATGGTAAGAAGCAGCCCAAACTAGAGTACTCGATCTTAGTGCCACTTTCTTACAACATACGAAGTCGGTCTTTGTACGTTTTCCTTAGAGATTATCCATTGCCGCTTGTATCGTTTCCTGAAAATCATGATTTATCTCATCCGACGGTCAATATCCATGGAGATCTTGTAATTAATGAAAAGTTGGTTACAAGAAAAGAAGAAATGAGATATGTATTTGTTCCATTCTCTCCAGCGACTAACTCCGATAAGTTTGTGGATAGTTTCTATTCGGTATTCATACCAAGAACTTTAACACCAGTCAAATTCATGGTCAATTTCAATTGCGATTTGAATACTGATAGAGCATGTATGATATCATGGTGTAAGTCTTACCAGTCCGCTATACTGGCAGCTTCCATGGCGTTTGACAACCTCACAAAGCCCAAAATTGATGATAGTCCTTTAGGTTGGTGGGATAAGATTGCACTTTTGCTACATGGAAAAATAAAGTTCAACGTAGCTAATGAATTGTGCCTTCATATAAAAAGTTCTACCAATCCATATGAACTAGTTGGGAAAAGTGCTGGTTTCGTATTCAGCTGGAAGAATGGTGTTGTACTTAAAATAAATGAAACTGAAAATCCAAAGGAGCTTATTATTTTGGAAAGTGATGATTTCGTTCTTGCCGTTCCAAATTACTCCATTCAAGAGAGTAAAACTTGGAGTATGTTCTATGACGAAATGGAAGATTATGTTCCCGATATTGATTCCGAGTCTAAGAAATTCAACAAGAGAGTGATGAAATTATCTTCCGCTGAAAAGGTAAGATGGGTATTAGGTGTATTGCTTGAGAGAAATGTAAATGGCTCAAGTTTGTTAAGTGATGATGCGGAACGGACATCAGAATTTAAACCGCACTATGATGTCATAGTAACCTCTCCACATTTTGATTGGCATCCTGATTCTTACAAAGGTTATAGATCGGATTATATTCATATGGCCATTTCTGTCACTTCGAAGTCATCAATGGGAAACTCGCATAATGCGATTTATTTAACACCTTTGACGTTTCATTACTTTTTCTACTGGTGGAATTTGTTAAAGAATTATAGTACATTACCCATCAAGCAAGGTTCCCTTTTTAACGACAAAGTGTCAGATCCCTCGCATGTGAAAATGGGACCACACTTGATCACCATCAAGTACCAGCTTGTACTCGAACCGTTAACAGTATCACACATGTATATGCATTCACATACATCCAAGTCAGGAAGTGAAAAGATAGCGTTTACAGGGCTTAAGGGAAAGTTTTCTCAATTCTCCATGGATTTGCATCAAAGAAAGGAGATTGCAACTTATATTAATGAGAAGCTAAATATTGAGAACAAAGTACAACATCTCAAGATGAATGAAGGTGAAGTCAATGTTCATGAAGCAGATATCAGATTTGTAAATGCTGTTTTCAAGGATACATCAATGCGGGGACATTTGGCGTCCTTCCTAAATGGGAATGAGCATGATTCCATGTCTTCTCCAAGCTATTCGGACACTACATCCAAATTCAAAAATTGGGTAGACAATGTAGATATATTTGATAACGATTTTTCGTGGGTTGACCCAGATGATTTCATCGAACTTGAGGTTAGAGGGCCATTGTCGCCTTATCCTCGAATAACTGTCATTCCGTTCTGTTTCTCGCCAAAATTCAGTTATGTGAGAGAGTACTCTTTGCAAAAAGATGGTAAACATCCGTTTGGCCATGAGGACTCCCACAACTGTTTAATGGGTAGGGCTGAACCGGAAAAGACTCAGGCTATCCTCCTCAAGAAAAGAATGAGAACATTAGAAGAAGATATGATGGCCAGTGAGGAATTATTAAATAAATTGACAAATGATGTGAAAGTGAATCATGAGCTAGAAATTGAGAGAGTCAAACTTGATTTAAAGGTACAGCGTGAGAAGTTGGAGGTGGTAGAGGCATTGTACGATAGTTTTGATAATCCAGAACTGTCAAATCCTTCTGATACCGAAAGCGAAGAGCTAGCAAGAAGTACGTCTCGATCATTATCTGTCTATTCGAGTCATAAGTCCATTGAAGAGCTTGGCGAATGGACGAATTCAAATTCTTCTGTTAGTCAGTTCCACAATAGATTTATCGTGCACAATTTGCAATTGAAATGGAATAACGATTTGAGAGACTTCTTTATTGAGTACATCCAAAGAGTCAGTGATAGAAAGTCGCACGTGTATTATATGAGCAAGCGTGCTGTTGATTTAGTAGAGAGTATCATAAATAATCAAAACGAACGAGAAGAACCAATTGACGTCGAGGAACAGGCGTACAAAAAAGAATTTAAGAGTGGAGAAGAAGTAATCAATGGTTTCAATGATGAAATAGATGACTTAAATGATCCAAACGAAGAGGCAGAATACAAGTATCTATTGAAATTAATTCACCCTCAAATTCAATTGGTGAGTCTGAAAACGGCGGATTCATGTTTGATCATCACATCAAGAGATTTAGAAATGAGGATTATTGCCGTCCATCTGGGTACGATAAATCAAATAATCAACGAGGGCTCCTCTGTCTCCAAGTTAGTCGAAACAAGGTATGGTGTTTTATTTAAAGATTCACATATATTTGTTTTCAACAACGAGGATAGTCAGGTTATGCATCCAGAAGTCTCTTATGGTACTGAGCATCCAAATGTTAATGTTAACTGGCCACCGTGGGTGGAATGTGAGGTATGCTACGATACTGCTTGGGCCAGAGATCAACTTGTTGCGGAACGGAATTCGATGGCACTCATTTACAAAAAGCCAAACACATTATATACGGACAACAAAGCGGTTGATCAAAGTAATGAGATTATTGTGCAGTTGGCTAAAATTGTTATCAATGCGACGTCATCACAGTACAGTACTATGTTTTATGTTATAACTGATCTACTTGTACATGGTAAAACCAAGAGAGATGAGTTGCTTAACCGATTGGATAAGATTATGTCTGTTTCTGATTCGGCTGATTTCCGGGGCTTGGATACCAGGGTGAGAAATCTCCAGGCTACTATCCGTGAGTATACCAATTTGCTATTGAAGTTAGATTTTAAAAGCATTGATGTCAACTCCAAAGAGAAAGAGCAGTTGCATATATTAGAATTAGAACTCGAAAGACTGAAAGTTGAGTTGCATGTTTTAATGAAAGGATTGGGTCTGCGGTACAAGTCCAAAGCAGACAAGCAAAACAGCCGTTTTTGGAATATACTCGCTGACCAGGTTATTTGGCACTTACTCGACGAAAATAGGGAACCTTTTATTGATTTCGCACTTGCTTCGTCAAGATATACAAGGATTGATTCCTTTGATGGCTCTAATATTAACAAGGTGGAGATTTCTATGATTCAAGGATTTAACTTGCAAGAAAATGCAGTATATCCGGAGCTCTTGGGACCCTATCTAGAAGGCAAGAATATGGCTAATGAAGAGATCAGAGAAACAATTGATAAATGTGTTAAGACCATGCCAATCATTCAAATGTCTTGGAAAATGTTGGACGACGTTGGTGGGATCTCGATAATACAGAAGGCTAAATTATCAATTCAACCTTTGAAAGTGGAATTGGACTATCAGACTGCAAAGGCTGGGTTTGAGTATTTATTCCCAGACTCTGATTCTCCGGTCGAGAATGACATTATACAAGAAGACGATATCGACTCCGATGTGGACTCTGAAGACAGTGTGTTTTCCGAAACTACAAGAGCGTCGAAGAACCCATTCAGAAACTTCATTGCAAGACATAGAAGCAATGGCAGTGGCAGTCGGTCTCTGGCAGAAACCAGTTTTGATAGTGACTTGGTTAGGGTGGACACCCGGGCTTCGTCAGATGATGTTTCCTTGACCTCCGATACAAGAGATAAGGTTAATCAATTACTAAAGCCGACTAAGAAGGATAAGTATAATGAGGAGGGTGATGACATTTCGATAATCATCAGTCGTTCGTTGAAGTATAACTCAATAATCGACATTGAGATTGCTAAGTTCAAGTTGTTTGTCAGTTTCAAGGCGCCCAAGCACCTCAACATTCTCGATGTACACAAGCTCACGCTTACGATCCCGAACTTGAAATACAGAAACAAAATATGGTCGGTAGAAGATTTCTGTCTCAGGTTCCGAAAGGATATCATCAAGATCATTCTCAACCACACGGGGAAGATTATCGGGAACAAGTTCAAGTACAGAAAGAGAAATGCCCACGCCGAGCCTTTGAAGCAGATATCGGACTATGCCTCATTCATGACCATCAAGGACTTGCAGCTCGAGGGAAGAGCGCGGGATACATCTAAGTCTAACACACAAGAACCCGACCATATCCATGTTCACCACCACCATCACCACCACAACCTCAAAAAGATGAGGACATACTCGTCCAACAACGCGTTTGCGTTCGATGGCTTCTTGAAGGATATCGCTGACGAAGATGAGGAGTCGGATCCGTCAGTATTGCACGAGCTGGCAGTCACTGACGAGTAAGCTGATATATATATCTACATAGAGTTATGAGTAAATTATTTATTGCGTGTATGAGGGTATAAGTGTAGCACGTGACTGGCGCGTGACTTTTCTCCAGATGTGCGGAACCTGTCTATCACGACTTTGTGACACCTTCGACACAGCACATCCGCAGTAAAACACCACCAGTCAGAAACTGCCACCTCCCTGCACCACAACCGGGCAATTGGAGCGGTTTGCAGCCAGTTGGCATATACACAGGACACATTTTGTATGCACCATGGCATTTCTTGATTCATTGCGCGAAAAAGCGGTGTCCACACTCAACCAGGTGCTAGACAGAAGACCCAGCAATGGGCTCACCAAAGATGAGTTATTTTGCAGAGAGTACCATTTGCCAGACTCGGAGACAACAATATACGAGTCTTCAGCCGAAGTGTCGTTTCTGTCTGAGCACAGCAAAGACGCCTACAGAAGCGAAAAATTGGCTCCCGGAAAGATCTATTTGACCGACCATTTCCTTGTGTTCCGGGACTCTACTGACAGGAACAACTGCATGTTCACGCTCCATCTTTCGTCGGTTAAAAAGGTAGAGCGAACCCAGAATGCGGATTATGCGTTTGTGCTAACCATCACTACACACAGTCTGGTCTCAATCGTTATATATTTGGTCGGTTTGCGGTCGGAGAGCGAGAGATTCGCCCAGACCCTCAAAATCACCCTAAAACGCAACCTCGTCAACCAGAAGAAGTTGGCACCCTTTGTGCAGACATGCTACTCCGAGTACTTGCTTGCCAAAAACAAGATCACCAATGAGAAGATTGAGCATATGCCGGCTGGTGGGCTCGGGTTGGTGTTCAAGTTCCCCGGAAACCCGAAGGAACAACGAGACAAGTCCAAGATGAAGTTGTGGTTCGATCTTTTCCGCGTGGATGGCAGGAATATCTCGCTTATCAAGACACCCATGTTCTACAAGCTCATCCGCGTGGGATTGCCCAATCGTCTCAGAGGTGAGATGTGGGAACTCTGCTGTGGATCGATGTATTTGAGGTTCAACAACCAGAACGAGTACCAGAAGATCCTCGAGGACAACAAAAACCGCAAGTCGTTATCCATTGACGAGATCGAGAAGGATTTGAATCGGTCTTTGCCGGAATACGCGGCGTACCAGACCCCGGCTGGTATTGCCCGGTTGCGGAATGTTTTGACTGCGTACTCGTGGAAAAACCCCGAGGTGGGCTACTGTCAAGCCATGAACATCGTTGTGGCTGCATTGTTGATCTACATGTCGGAAGAACAGGCGTTTTGGGCTTTGAATTTGCTCGTCGACAGGATAGTGCCAGGATACTACTCTAAGACTATGTACGGCACTTTGCTTGACCAGAAGGTGTTTGAGTCGCTAGTGCAGAGCTGCATGCCTGTTTTGTGGGATCACATCACCCGCAACGATATCCAGTTGTCGGTGGTCTCGTTGCCATGGTTTTTGTCACTTTATCTCAGTTCTATGCCGTTGGTATTTGCGTTCCGGATTCTTGATGTTTTCTTTCTCCAGGGCCCTAAGACGCTTTTCCAAGTGGCTTTGGCTATATTGAAGATAAATGGCGAGGAATTGTTGAAGACAGAAGACGACGGCACATTTATCTCCATCATCAAGGACTACTTCCAGAAGTTGGATCAGTCGGCACATCCTACGTCACCCAACCCCAAATACCGGTCCATCACCAAGTTCCAGGAGTTGTTGGTGACCGCGTTTAAGGAATTCTCCAACATCACGGACGACACAGTTGAGACACACAGACACAGACACAGAGACGGCATTTTCCAGAACATCTCCACATTCGTGAAGCGCACCGAATTGAGAAACTTGCCCAAAACAAAGAATATCGATAATGACACGTTGAGCATCATTTATGACCGCTTCTACTCGATTGTGCAGTCTGACGTTACTGTCGGCACCGGGTCCAACTTCATGGACTTCCGGGCATTCCGCCAGTTCATGGCCGAGACATGTGACTGGGTGCAACCTAACATCAAAAACGACAAGCTGCAGGATGTGTTTTTGAACCACTTGTTTGCGCAGTGGGATTCTGAGGGTCAGAGATCGCTTTCGTTGTCCGATTTGGTAGTGGGCTTGAACAAGATAATTGATCCTGACTTGATGACGCTGATGTCGAATTTCTTCCAGCTCTATGACTACAAGAACACTGGAAAGCTCGATAGGGAATGTATATTGCAGGTATCGGAGGACTTGCTCAACATCACCAATGCGTGGAAAGATGGTATCTTGTTAGATTCGCTTACGCAGGCGGCAATAGAAAACGCAGTAGCAGATGAGGTGTACCAGGCACAAGTCAAGGAAAATGACAAGGAGACAAACAACACTAGCAACACCATCAAATTGCCCTCAGAAGTCAATTTAGACAAAGAGCAGTTTGCAGTCTTGCAAAGCCAGCGGTACTTGCAGGCAGCCAGCACTTTCCTTCAACGTGCCTTTGAATACGCCCAGCCAGAAGAGGAGGAGATCTTGATAAAAGACTTGGCTATAGACACCACCATTGTGCATAATGCGGCCTTGAACCCTAACACGCCCGTTTTCCTCAACTTACCCACTTTTAGAATGGTGGTGTTAGCAGACGAAACGTACGAGTTGTTCTTTAGTGAGACTTTCCGGCTCTCTTTCCACTTGGACAAGCCCCCTAACTCCAAACTCGACACCATGCGTAATTTGAAAGGTATGTTTGACGGATTACTTGCCGACGGTATCAAAGTGGCTACCAAGGTGCGGCAGAGAATGGACTCTGCCGCTAGCAGCGCACTCAATCCGATTATCAACAATGATAATGGGTCAGTGAAATCAAACAGGCTCAAAGTACAGGATGATGACGAAGAGGAACGAGATGACGATCTTGGTGTTATTTCGATAGACGAAGATCTCTTAGCGTCGGAGACCGCAGACAAAGAAAGGAGTGTAGTGGAAACAACCACCGTCAACACACACAACCCAGCAGCACTACAGCGGCATGAGAGTTTGGTGGACTTTGATGTGGAGCACTGAAATTCCCAAAAAAAATTGATGCTATTAACTGTTTAGGTGAGTAAAACAACATATACACATATATATATACAAGATCTATGCTTCTGCCGGGATGGGGAAATCCGATATGTCCGAGGTGCTCTTAGGCGGTGTTTTGATCACTGTGTTGCTGATGATCTTTTGCTTGTTAATAGCCTCTCCCTTGACCAACTTCTCCATCTCTTCTCTGGTCAAGGTTTCGTATTCCAACAACCCTTCAGCCAATCTCTTCAACTCGAGTTTCTTTTCGAGCAACAAGGCTCTGGTTCTGTTTTCACTCAGAATCAAGAAATCACGCACCTCCTTGTCGGCCATGTTTCTCAACTCGGGTGACCACAGTTCCCAGTTGTCGGAAAGACGGATGGGTCCGATAATGTCGCTCATACCGTATGACGTCACCATGGCCCGGGCCACGCCCGTGGCGTTGGCCAAGTCACTAGAACACCCGCTGGTCACGTTTTCCTTGCCGTTGATCATCTCCTCGGCTATTTTCCCACCCATGCACACATCGAGTCTGGCGAAACACTCCTTCTTGCTCATATCCACCTTGTCCATTTCCGGTAACTGGAACGTAATACCCAAAGCTCTTCCACGGGGCAAAATCGTGGCCTTGTACAACGGAGTAGCACCCTTGGAGAACATGGCCATGATAGCGTGTCCTGCTTCGTGGTAGGCTGTGTTTATGCGCGACTCCTCTGTAATAACCATCTTTTTCTTGGCTGCCCCCATCAAGATCTTGTCCTTGGCCCACTCAAAGTGGTTCATATCCACTGCTGGGGCAGAAAGCTGCGAAGCATGAACTGCAGCCTGGTTGACCAAATTCATCAACTCAGCACCACTCAAACCAGGCGTACCACGGGCAATGATCGAGGGATCGACATCCTCGGCTGTTTCCACGTTTTTCATGTGGTGCTTCAAGATGTCGATTCTACCTCTGACATCGGGCAAATCGACTATCACCTCCTTGTCGAATCTGCCCGGTCTCGTGAGCGCCTTATCTAACGACTCCGGGAAGTTGGTAGCACCGATGATGATGATGCCCAGTGTCTGCGAAAACCCGTCGAGCTCCACTAACAACTGGTTCAATGTCTGCTTAGCATAGGCCTGGTCCTTGGGGTTTCTTTTGCCACCAATAGCATCCAACTCGTCGATGAAGATAATGGCGGGTGACTTCTCACGGGCCTGGGTGAACAACTCTCTGATTCTCTTGGCTCCTACACCGACATACAACTCGTCAAATTCAGACCCAGACATAAAGAAAAACGGCACGCCGGCTTCTCCGGCAGTGGCACGTGCCAACAACGTCTTACCCGTACCAGGAGGACCGGTTAGAAGTACCCCTTTGGGCAATTTTCCCCCCAAGCCAGTGAACTTGGCCGGGTCCTTCAAAAACTCAACAATCTCCTCCAACTCCGCTCTGGCCTCGTCACAGCCCTGCACGTCGGAGAATCTGACGGTGGACTGGCTCACGTCTACGGACTTATCGGTCACCTCCGAATTCTTGAAGATGGTGCCGTTTTCCACCAAGTAGTTGAATGCATTGGTAGCGCCGTACGTCAACAACGCCACCGGAATCAACCACTTTAACCACTTGGAGAGGATGGTCAAGAGCGACTCGCTGACAATCACGTGCACCGGCTCGTATCTCGAACCGAATCCATGCGGGAAACCGCCGGCTACGGCTCCGTTTGCTTGCTGCTGCTGCAAAGACCGGGCCACCAGCTCAGCCTTGCCCTTTTTGCCGATTTTGTTGAGCGCATCCACGTAAAGAGAAGCGCATTCCGGCGACGAGGCTATGCCCGGCGTCTCGTATCTCTGCACGACTATGTGAGGGTAGTTGTTGGCCAAAAGCAGCTTGTAGAACTCGGCTTGTGCCGTGGTGTTGTTGAGGTCGCTGTTGGCGATCTGTTCCTGCGACTGCAACAAACTGACGGTGGAACTAGAAACGGCGGTTCTCACCTGCGCAAACCCCGGTTTGGTCGCGGGTATGGTGGTGGGATGGCGCCATAACCGGGTAGACATCCGTCTTGCTGGTGTGAGTGCTATCTGTGACAAGAGTGCCCGGCGCACCACCGTGGCCAGGGCATTTTTTGCTAAATGAAGCATCCTGTGTGTGTGTGCTGTAATGGGGCACGTTCGGCACAAGGTGGTTACCAAAACGGGTATTTGAGTGTCAATGTGAGGTGGATGATGGAGGTTCGGGTGATGTCAGAAATTGTTGGAGAATTCTGTGACGGGTGCGACATTGCGACACGGTGGCGACATTTGCCCTGGGTCCGCTCAAAGACCCACTTTTTGTGTGGCACGCCGGGCCGGAAACGGACATGCGTGCTGTTGATGGCCGTCCAGGTCGTGTTGTGCAGTGAGGCGACAATACACGGCGGCTGCGCCGTTGGTGTCTGTGTGGTTCGCCGACCCGGGCTCCGGTTGTCGCAAAATAAATATTGTCGCACCCTTTGTCTCAAAAATATGTCATCCCGCATGTCGCAAAATCAGATCTGGTCGTGCGCCGCCTGAAACGAGTGTTTGTTTACCTTAACACCACACCTCCATCACACCAACCCCTCCAGTAACCCATCATTATTCCTCCTAGACGCATGAGTTCGCAGGTGCTACCTAAAAAGAGGGGTCTCAGCGACTCGGCTGCGCGAAATGGGTCGGAATACAACCCCAATTCCGGCGCCCGCATCGCGTCCAACAGAATCATATCCAGCAGAACCGCTAACAGTAGCAACAACAACAACAATAGCAGCAATTCCACCACCACCAGCAGAGTCATACTGAGCCACCGCGCTATTTCCGGTACACGGCATGTGAGCAGATCGCTCAATGTGGCAGACGACTCGTTCAGCGATGAAAGCGCCATCCACTTCAACGAAAACAAGCACACCATTCTCTCCAACTTTGAGGAGTGGATCAAAATGTCCACCGACAACAAGATCACCACCAAGAACTCGTGGCAGTTTGCGTTGATCGACTACTTCCACGACATGAACGTCATCAAAGATGGCGAAAACATCAATTTCCAGCGGGCGTCCGCCACGCTCGACGGCTGTGTCAAGATCTACCTGAGCCGGGTCGAGTCGGCCGCCACCGAAACGGGCAAATTGTTGAGTGGTTTGGCCAAAAATAAGGAGCAGGATGCGGACGAAAATGACGAAGATGACGGAGACGGCGAGGACGGCGAGGACGGCCAGAAAACAGGCGAGAATGCCGAAAACGCCGACAACCTCGAAAACGAGCTCGACGAGTTCGGGCGCAAAAAGAGAAAGTACAACCGCGTGGTGGAGTCCACGCTCGTGGGCTTTGACACGCTCCGCATTAAGAAACTCGACCAGGAACTCGCCATAGACCCGCTATTCAAAAAGGCGTTGGCCGAGTTTGACGAGGGCGGCGCCAAGAGTTTGTTGCTCAACACACTCAGCATCGATGCGTCGGGCCGGGTCGTGTTTGACGCCACCTCCAAGTCGATTAACGAAAACGAAGACCAGGTGGAGGATGGTGAGCACAACAATGTGGTGCAGGCACGTGACGACATTGACATCCTGGGACTCGGCCGCTTGGTGTATAAGAACGACAGTGCCCAGTTCGACACCTTGACCATCTGCCCCTCGCTCGGCGAGTTCCACTCTGCCATCGAGGACGTGTCACGTGCCAAGTCCATCTTGAGCGACTTCAACACCAAGATCACAGCGGCACAGGAACAAGTGGCCGAGGAGCTGGAGGACAACTTCAACGCCAACGACTACGGCGATTTCAATTACGACTACGACGACTACGAGGACGATGCCGGCAACGCGCAGGAGGGTGCCGAAAACGGCACCGCCGCAGACGATCAGTTGAGCCACATCAACCAGAGCATCATGCAGCGGCTATTCAACGACTCGGACGCGCAGTTGCAGCCGGCCATAACCGCCGCCACCAGCACCGATTTGTTGGACCAGGACCTCATGGCGTATTTCGACGAGAGAATGAAATCCAACTGGCGGGGCCCCGAGCACTGGAAGGTGGCGGCGTTGAAAAAGTCGGGCAAAGTGGCCGCGGGCACCGAAAACGGCGAAAACCGGGCCGAAAGGGCCATTACCGCCGGCCACAAGAAACAGAGCCAGGTGGTGGTTGACTTTTTCGGCGAGGAGGAGGACGAGGACGCGCTTTTTGCCGCTCCCAAGTTCCTTCTCACGATCATGCGCAAAAAGGACGCTGCCAAGGTGGAAACGACGTTGCCTGACGATATCAAGTACAACTCGGCGCGTTTGATCAACTTGTTCACCAAACCGCAGATCTCCATTGTGTATTTCCCCAAAAAGAAAACCAGCAGCGAAGAACAGCCGTTCACGGATGAGAACTTCTTTGCGGACCAGTACGACAAGAAAGCAATGGAGGAGTTGGAGCAGGAGCGGTTGGCGATGTCGTTCCACCAGGCCGAGTACGAGGATTACCAGAACGACTACGATATCGGCGATGACTACGGTGCGGTTGATTTCAACGATGTGCTAGAGGGAAATGCCGCCGGACGTCCCGACGAGTCTGACAAGGACAGTGTGGCCACCGAGCACATTATGGGCCGCAGACGTCCCGAGTACGTCAACTTTTCCAGGGTGGCCAAGAGAGTGGATGTCAAGGCATTGAAGGACAATATCTGGCAAACCATCAAGAAAGAAGAACCCCGCCAAACGAAAGAGGAGGAAGACGAAAAAGAGGACGTACCCACCAAGAGTTTTGGCGAATTGGTCAACTCTGTGGCCAATTTGTACGGCACCGAGCAGAGGAAGGACTTGTCTACCAGTTTCTACTTTATCTGTTTGTTGCATTTGGCCAACGAACACGGGCTTACGATCAGCTCCAACGAGAATCATGATGATTTGAAGGTGGTTGGTTTCTAGTGGGTACAGAGTGTAATGGTATTTATATGTATAGTATGTAATGGCACAATAAATTTTAAAATGTGATTCAATTTGGCCGTCGGTAATGGTAATTAATATATGTCTGTATTAATACAGTACGGAATGTAATGCAGTCGATATGTAGTAAGTTATGATACAATATGTACAGAATATGATACACAGCTGGTATATGCAATCTACCTTCTCTTTTTCTTGCCGTTGCTCCGGCCCTGTCCGTTGATCTTATTGATCTGGTCCTGCGAGATCACCAACCCGTTTCTGGTGGATCTCCCCACACTGGCTATTTTCAATCCCCGATCTCTTATGGCCTTGGTCACCTTTTTGCCGGTGCCCAATCTATCACTAGCAGCACTATACCCTCTGCCGGCCTTCAAGTCCCGCAACTCGCCCTTCTTGACCTTGGACAAGACAATTCCAGCCTCCTTGGCCTCCTTTTCGAACTTGGCGATCTTCTTGTCTCTACTTTGGATCATGCCCTTTCTCATCCCCATGGGCATGTTTTCCAACTTCCTAGGCATCCCTTCCGTCGACGAGTTGGTGGCCGCTAATTTCCGCATACGCGAATCAAGCGCCCGCTTCCGGGCGTTTCCGGTGGGGTCTTCGTAATCGATAGTTTGTAAGGTCAAGTCAGCACCAGAATACTGGAGCGAGTTGGCCAATATGTGCGACTCGTCGAGTAATCTTTGAAGTTTTATATCGTTTTCCAAGTTATCTTCGTCCTCCTTTCCTGCTTTTTGTAGCTGTTTTTTGGTTTGTTTTATGGCGGCGGCCTCTGCCTTCTCTATCTCGGCCAATGTGGGCGCTCTTCCTGATTTGAGGAGCTTTCTTTCCGATTTGGACACCACGGTTCGGGTAGAAGACGTATCGTTCAACTTGACAACCTTGGGTATCACCGGCTCCGATTTTCTCAATACTTGCACCGGACGTACTTCTGGCTCGTCCAGTTCATCTGACTCTACTTGCGAGTCGCTATCTTCGCTGTGAGAGTCGCTAGAGTCGAATCCACCAAAATCACTCTCTTCCGATTCTGCCTCTTGTGGAGCCTGTTTCAGCCTGTCCTCGAATCCCAACGACTCGAGACTGCCGAACTGGGCCTCGAAGTTGCGTCGCTGCATTTCCATGTAGTCGTCTTCGCCGCTCATGGTGGGCTATCCTGTGTTATATGCTTATCTGGTTTATGTGGAGCATCTCATCGATACTTTTTTACATTTTTCAGCCATCTCCACCATAGTGCGAAAAAAAATATCGGCAATAGGTTTAATGTACCAGTCTCACCATACAGTCAGACAGATAAACGGTACGTAATGACACGGTTCAGAGGGTGCATTGACATCCATGCGGGGCAGGTGAAGCAGATAGTGGGAGCCACTCTCACCGCAGACGACACCTCGGACTCGCACTCCACCACGGAGAACTTTATCTCCACCCAGTCAGCCGCCCACTATGCGCAGCTCTACAAAAGTAACAGTGTATACGGGTGCCACGTGATAAAGCTCGGGTCGAATCCCGCCAACGACGAGGCAGCCAAATTGGCCTGTAGCACCTGGCCGCTGCACTTGCAGGTTGGCGGCGGCATCAACGCCGGCAACGCGTTGGCGTGGTTGGACGAGTATGGGGCCAGTCACGTGATCGTCACCAGCTGGTTGTTCAACGGCGATAAGCAGTTTGACTGGGGGCGGTTGCAGGAGATATCGGGGCTCGTGGGTAGAAGGCGGTTAATAGTCGACCTCAGCTGTAGAACCGTGGTGGAAGACGGAGTTACCCGGTGGGTGGTGGCCATGAACAAGTGGCAGACGCTCACCACCACCGTGCTTAGTAAAGAGGTGTTTGCCAAGATAGCCGAATACTGCGACGAGTTTCTAATCCACGCCGCGGATGTAGAGGGTCTCTGCCAGGGCATCGACACGGAGCTTGTAGTCAAGTTGGGTGAGTGGTGTCCTGCTGGTTTCGCGGGCAAGATCGTGTATGCGGGGGGTGCCAGACTGGTGCTGGACTTGGATACCGTGGCCCGACTCAGTGGGGGGAAAGTGGACTTGACGTACGGCAGTGCGCTCGATATCTTTGGGGGCAAGCTAGTGACGTTGGCGGAGTTGGTGCGGTGGAACGCAGCGCACGGAGAGAGTTAGGCGCTAGGAGATTAGCAACTTGTACATTAATAGAGGACGATTTGTGGACTAGTAGAGCGTAGATGGGGAGATAGTAGAGATGCCTGGGTAGAGGTGCCTGAGTAGAATGTGTAGAGCAGGTGTGTGAGATGCAGTGTCACTGCATGATATACACTGAGTCTGACATACACTGAGTCTATGAATTCACTTCAGTCTATAGATACACTAAGTCTATAGATACACTAAGTCTATAGATACACTAAGTCTACGTCATACACTGAGTCTGAGTCTAGGAATACACTGGTCTGCGACATACATTCAGGTCCGACATATAATACACTACACTACACTACTAATTCCAGGCAGAACCGCCGCCAAAGTCGCCGTACGGCGTCTTCCCGCCCGGCGTGTCTCCTCCGTTGTTGTCGTACTCGGTACGGCCGTATGTCGTAAACCCACCCGTGTTCACGGCATTGGACGTCTCGACATTCTCGTCTTTCAAGCCCACGAGAATATCGGCCACTTTCCTCTGCAACGACTCGATGGCCGTGAGCACCACATCGTTGGGCGGCAAGTTGCCCACGGTCTCGGCGTCAAAGTAAAAGTGGTCTGCCGTGGCCTTGTAGTCGAAAGGGGCCGTCTTGTCGGGCGGATCCTCAAACCGTCTGTTTTCCGACTTGGGCCACTCTTCCTCGGCGTCGTCCTCGTACCAGTAGTCGGTGTGCTTCAACTTGTTGTAGGGGTCGTACTCGAACCCGACCGCGGCACACGGCGACCATTTGGCGTGCTCCTTGGCTATTCCCTTTTTGGCGATGCACGTGAGCTTGATCTCCTGGTGCTTTCTCAACTTGCAGATCAAGGGGCCCCGCTTGGGGGCGTCTCGGGTCACGGGGTCGCCCAACCGGGACCCGTTCTGGAACTTGGCCAAATCGGACGCGTACACGCTCATGGTGGAGTCGGTGTCGCACTTGGTGTTGAGCTCCAACTTGACGGAGCAGTTGGGGCAGTAGTTGTCGCACGCGCAGTCTCTGGAGTAGGCCAACTTGTCGATGCCCTCGCTGTTGAGCGGGATGAGCCCCAACCGGTGCGACAAGAACTCGTCGGCGAGCACCGAGGTGTTGATGTCTATTTCGACCAAATCGATGGCGAGCGTGGGCACCTCCGCCAACATGACTCTGCGGATGGAGTTTGCGAGCGATAAGTCCACGTTGAACAACTCAAAGTTGACGTGGTCCCGTTCTGCCGTGGTGATTCTGACCAGCAAGTCTTTGGATCTTTCTATGCTCATTTTCGGCACTCTGTTTGTGTGTGTGCAGGGGTTTCCGGGGCCGGGGCGTGGTCGTGCTGCTGCTGCTGGAGGTGTTCCCGCGGGCGGACTGTGGATTATTGCACAAGGTTGTTGCAGAAACCGGACCTTGCAGTGGCTTCCCAGTACGGTGGTGAAGATTAACCAGGCAATTTTTCAGCGTTGAAAATGTGCGTTTTGGCGGGCGCACGAAAAAGCCCGACCGGGGCCCCACCAGTGGGTGCTTCCTGGTTAGCGACAGTGTGAGCCGCCGCAGGGTGCAGTATAGTGTATATAGCATAGATATGAGTAAGACGCAGCTAGCCCAGATCCGGTTGCCGGATTTCCGGTTCGAGCAGACCTTCTGGCGCCAGTTGAATACGTACGCCGGCCGCGGCGAGCCGCTCACGGACTCGGAGCTCCAGCTGTTGGAGTCCGAGCAGGCGGAGCCGAAGCCGATAGCGGTGGTCACGCCTCTGGTCGTGATATACGCCGTGATCAAGGACCAGATCTTGATGCCGTTGGTGCAGGGGTTTTTGTACACGGGCCTATTGCTCAGCATCCGGCCCGTGTTGCGGGTGATCGTGGCCCAGGGCCAGCACACGGGGGTCTGGTTGCGGCGGGTGCTTGGTTTGGATCGTGTTAGAGGTAGACGTGTGTAGTGTACGGTAATGAAAGTCATGGTTACAGCAGTTTTGTAGAGAATTGGCGGTGCTTCTGGCAGAAGTGCAAGTACAGGCTAGTAAGGCGAAGAAATATGCAGATAAACACAAGTAAACCGGAAGTAAACCAGATACATACGATGTAAAAGAGATACCCCATCCTACAGCGGCCATAGCGGCTACTCTAGTGGTCCGTACACTATCATCGTGTATGGCGCGCTACCATGTCGCACACCGGTACCGCAGCCACCAGCCCACCACACCAGCAGCAGAATGCTGCAGCACCCACCACCGCCTTCGCCGCAGCCGCACCAGCTACGCCCCTCCGCTACCGGCGCCGCTACCGGCGCCGCTGGCCCACCGCAACGCCAGGGCCGAAACCCTGTTGGTGCGCGCACGACCCGCACCCCTGGTGAAATTTACCATACAATTTCACCCAGACACCATAACAGAGACACACCCCCGTACCCCCGACGCCGCCAGAGCCCGACCCGCTCAATCACGCGTACCCCCGACTACATCCGTCCCGGAAAGTCACCGCCGCCGCCCAGTCTCCGAATCCCGCGCCATGTTCAGACGGAAAAGCCGAACCGTCCACAACACGGCATACACCGGGGTAAACCACGCCGCACCCCAGTCGTCGCAGCCCAACATGAACGCGTTGGCCGCGGCCCTCACCATCGGGCAGTCGCTCAAGCAAAAGGCGCGCCCCACCGGGAGCCTGCAGCCGCACCCGCAGGCGGCGCCGGCCCGCAGCTCGAGCGGCAGCTTGTTGAAGCGCAACTCGATTGTGGGCCAGAAGCAGCCGGTGCCGGCGCCGGCACAGCCGAAACCGGCCGCGCACGCGCACCAGTTCCGCGACTTCTCGGGCGGCTCCATCACGCTGACGTCATCGCCCTCGACGTTGCCCACCTCGGCGCTGCTGCAGCCCGTCGTGTACGACATTGACGACAGCTTCAACGACTCGTACTTGGACGAGATAACCGAGGAAACAAACCAGATCTACTTGAACAACCAGCACAAGCTCCAGGACTTGAAGCTCTCGCACCGGCCGGTCGCGGGCCACAAACCGGCGCCCGCGGCGGCCCCGGCCCCCGTCAAGATGGTCAAGAAGTACATTCCGACCCCGAACGGGATCAAGGTGATCGAGGTGCCCGAGTCCAACTTCAAGCAGGAGATTGCCCGCAACAACTCGATCCGGTCCGGCACCAGCATTCTGCGGTCCGGATCGCTTAGGAACGTGGCGCTGGCCAAGCGCATCCCGCGGTCGCCCTCGTTGAACTCGGTGCAGCATCTGCCGCTCAAGTTGCACACGGGCGTGCCCAAGCGTGCCGGGTCCCGGTTGTCCAGTTTGGTGCAGGCACCGGGCATGTCGCCGATGTCGGAGGATGTCGCGTTGGAGGACCGCTTGGGCCATTCCGACGAGGTGCACGAGCAGCAGTTGAAGATGCGCCAGTTGCAGGCCAAAATCGACCAGGAAAAGAGCTTTGCACGTGAGCTAGAGGAGAAGAGGCGCGAGTACGAGGCGTTGAAGCAGGCCAACGAGCGCCAGTTGCGCGAGTTGCCCGAGCAGGAGAGGGAGGCGGAAAGAGAAGAGCAAGAGGCGCAAGCAGCAAAGGAAGAGCCAGCAGAAAAAGCTGCAACAGAACCAGTAAAACAACCCGCAAAAGAAGAGCCAGTAAAACAAGCTACAAAAGAAGAGCCAGTCAACGAGGAACCAGTAAATCCCGAGCCGGTAAATGCGGAACTCGCAAATGCGCTGCCTGTACCGGAAACGGAACCGCTGCCTCAACCGGAACCGGAACAAACGCAAGCACCACCCGAACTCGAATCCGACGACGAGGAGGTGCCTCTTCCCAACATCAACATCGTCGTCGACGAGGTGTCGCGCAAACATCTCGAGGAGACTTCCGAGGAGCCACAAGAGCACGCCGGTGCGACCCCCGAGCCCCGCACCCTCGAGGCGTCGCCTGCTCCTGCTGAGTCGGGCGCGGTTTACGGCAATCCCGCCCACTCCGGCAGTGAGATCGGCATCATCAACCAGTACAGCCATTTCGCCTCGTCGGAGTTGCTCAACCGCGATAGCATCATAGAAAACAATATCAGTTCCGAGGACGACGAGGACGACGGCACGCCCGGCCCGGGATTGGCCCGCCTGTTGCGGCCCACGTTCGACACCGCTCCGGAGGTCATCCCGGCTCCCGCCACGACGGCAGAGGAATTGGCCAAGCCCACATCGAGCGAGGACACGCTCCAGGTGCCGCAACCGCCCGCGCTCGGCGTCAACAGCGCCGGAAGCAGCAACTCGTCGCTCTACTCCGAAAGCAGCAAGGAGTCGCCCAAGCGGTTGAAGTCGGCCATGAAAAACCTGACCTCCTTCTACAACAGCAACAGCACCGCACAGGCCAAAAACAACGCCGCGCACGAGGCGTACTTGTCGCTCACCACGGCGGAAAACACGCGGCTCAACTCCAAGTTGTCCTCCACGCAGTTGAACGACGGCATCGGCAACATGACTGCGTATCCGCAGAGCGTGTCGCACAGCACGCAGCTCCCGGCGCCCACCAAGCGCATGTCGCAGAGCACGTTGCGCAAGGTGCCCCCCAGCCCGGTGCCGGCGCCGCAAATGCCCCAGCCCCCAGCCGGCGGCATGGCCGCCCGCACACTCAGACCGCAATCGTACCAGCAGCCTCCGGATGCACACCGCTCGTTGGACCCCAACGTCATTGGCAGTGGTGGTGGCATGAGTGGCCGCTCATTGCGCGCCAGCTACGTGCAGCCGGTCTCGCCGCATCCGGCGTTGCAGCCCAACTACCAGTCGCCTTCTAAGCTCAAAGCGGCCGAACTCTACGCCAAGGCAAACTCCAGACCGCAGTCGGTGTTCCGGCCTCTCAGCAAACGCTCCTCATTCAGCCGAGAAGCCGGAAACAACGGCGAGGACCCGGTCAAGGTGACGAGAACGACGTTGCGAGACGTGGCGACTCCGAGACCGGCACAGCCTCCGCAAATGGCCGGCGGCGCCGCTCCGGCCCCACAGCCACAGCAACTGCAGCAGAGACCCGCGGGCGGACCCCAGAGAAACGGCCGTGTGTTTTCGTCGCGGTTTGATGACTCGGACGACGAAGGGTCGTCTCCCGTCAAGCTCAATGGCAGCAACGGCGGGGCCCGGTACGCTTCGCGGTTCAACGACTCTGACGAAGAGTTGCATTTCCCCAAGCCGTTTACGCAATCAGCACCGGCCGTGGCGTTGCCTGCCATCAACAGCGTGGGGAAGTTGCGCAGTGGTAACGACGGGCGCGTGGTGAGCAACGCCAGCAACCAGTCAGAGAAACCAAAGAAGTTTGGACGGTTGCGCAAGATCTTTGGCAGTGGTAATTAGAGGTAGGATGTTTATTGATTGTTTAATGTACTTTAGTTTGTGCCAGAGGAATGTAGAGGTAGCGTGCTGTGTGATGGCTGAGGCGAAGCCAGTGCCCTGCCAGCCAGTTTGTGCCCGAGGGACGTAATGGTAGCAAGCTAGGTGAGTCGAAGCCAGTAGGGCAGAGAATCACGTGACCGCTCTCGTGACCACAAATCAGTCACGTGACCGCAAACACGTGACCGTTTCACAAAGCCCCTGTCTTGGCAGTACCCCAATTCCAGGCTGTCACGTGCGGTTGGTCGCAGTCTTATCGGCCCTGATAGCCCGTATCGTACACCAGCCAAAGCCCTCTGCAAATACACCCAATCCGGCACAAGACCCACACACCACACGACACACACCACACGACACCAACCCAGCTCCGACACGGCACCAAACCCGAAACCTAAACCCAAACAAAGCACAGTAACCCGCAGACGACACGACACGACACGACCATGTCGCGCCCCACGTGGGTGCCAATTTGCACCTGGGCCGCGGCCTGTGTGCAGGATGTCTCCAGAATGTGATTTTCATGCCTTGTTAGCCAGAGCATACCCAGTCTGGTGCCGCTAGCCACCACCACCAGCGCCATACTTTGTTTGCCGAGCCCGCCCGGTTGTTCAGCACCGTTTTCTGCCCTGTACCCCGGTCCCTCCCAGGTTTCACGCCGCACCAGTGCCTTGCTAGCGCCTATCTAGATCAACACGGCCGAGCCCTGCAAAAACCATCGCAGTAGCACCAAAAGCACCAACCACCGGCCCAAATCGGAGCCCAAGTCACTCCCTGATCCCACCAGCCAGCCCGCTAGTGAAGTAGCCAGTCGCGGCCCCAAAAAAAACAACTCATCCCGTCACAGTTCCATGGACCAGTCTGTCTGGAACGGGTTTTCACCTGGCTCGGGCACCCCCGCCAAATCGCCCTACTACCACGACCAGCTCCACCAGCTCCACCCGCAGGACCCGTCCACGCACCACTCGACGCCGTCCGCGTCCATGCCGTACGCCGGGAATGCCTTGCCGCTGCACATGGCCGCTTCGGCTACTCCCGGCTCCAATTTCACCGACAGCGAGCAGATGTTTCTCCAGCAGTTGGAGCAGAACTTGTACGAGGCGGCTGCCGTGCACCACCACCACCACCATCACCACCACCATCACGACCCTCTGAACCCGCAGTCTACCGAGGCTACGCCGGGATCGCACTTGGAAATGCCGGCACACACGCCCTCCAGCACCACCAGCAAGGGTAGCGCCAGCAACAGTACCAGTAACAACAACAACAACAGCAACAACAATAACAACATTAATAATGATAGTAATAACAGTAACGGCAACAGCACGACCAGTAACAGCAACCCCAGCAGCAACCCCAACACCAACAACACAAGCAATAATGCCAACACAAACGCCACCAGCACCAGCACCAGCACCACAAACATGGGTGCGCGCAGCAACCCCCACCACCCCCACGGGCTCCCGCCAGCCCCACAGTACGAATTCGGCATTGAAAACATCAACTTCATCATCCCCGAGGACCTCAACTTCGACACGCACCCCAACCACGAGTCGTCGGCGTTTCCGCCGTCGGTGTTACCGCCCACACAAACGCCGAGCTTGCTCGCCATCAACAAGCTGACGCCGGCCTCGGCGTCTTCCGGCCCGACGTCCAACCCGTCCACCGGCTCGACCGCCACCTCCACCACCGACGAAAAGCTCTTTGCCTCGCCCATCTTGCCGGGCCAGAACGAAAAGTCGTACAACAACCAGCACTACTACCACAAACAGAAGCTCACCGAGCACCACCAGCAGGCGCCGCAGCAGCACGTGCGGCCGGACGCCGTGTTCACGCCGTTGGTGTCGCCGGCCGTGACGCCGCTCGACCTGCAGGTGAAGAGCGGGGTGTCGGCCGGCGCCGGCGCGTACTCGCAGCCGCCGGTGTCGGTTGCGTTCGAGCCGTTGACGTCGCCGGCGCTCAACGCGCAGCCGCTGCAGGTGAGCGGCGCCAAGAACGGCGCCCCGGCGCGCGACGACCGGCGCCGGTCGTCGTCGAGCATGTTCGGCCCGGTCGACGAGACGCCGGCCACGCACACGGGCACGCACTACAAGAGAAGAACGCCGCACGGGACGCCCATTTTGCAGGGCAACCCCGGCTCCGTCAAGCAGTCGCCGTCCATCAAGGCCAAGAACGGCACGTTCCGCAACTCCGGGGCCGGCACGGGCCAGTTCGAGAGCTTGCCCGAGTCGAGCCTCGATATGTTGCCGCCGCTGAAGCGCGGGCCGGGGCCTGACTTGGGTGCAAACGGTACGGGCACGCCGCTCATGGGGTTCACGATGGGCATCTTGGCCGAGCACCTGCAGCAGGAGGACGACGACCTCGGGGATATCGGGATGGAGGACGACGACGACGACAGCGGGCCCATGGCCGAGATGCGCCCCAGTGTGCTGCGCAAGTCGTCGACGCGGTCGCGCAAGCTGAACAAGTCGTCGTCGAGCACAGAGACGTCGCCGCGGTTGCGGACGAGCGGCAGCTCGGGGTCGCTCAGCAAGAAGAATTCAGAGAAGCCGGCCACCAAGAAGGCGTCGCACAAGTTGGCCGAGCAGGGCCGCCGGAACCGGATGAACATGGCCGTGCACGAGTTGGGCAGCTTGATTCCGCAGGTGTACCACGACGAGGTGACGATCCCGTCCAAGGCCACCACGGTGGAGCTTGCGTCCAAGTACATCCGGGAGTTGATGAAGCAGATTGACGAGCTCAAGTCGAAGGCGTAGTGTAGATGTATTGATGTACGAGTAGGAACAGCAGCGTGTAGCCGGGGTGTGCCCCACCAGCCGAGGAGTGGATCCTTGTGACGTGATGCACGTGACACATCAGGTGACACACATGTTAAAGCGTTTAGGCTTTCCTGTATAGGGTAATGGGTTTTACGCGGTACCAATATTCTACTGTAAATATATTATCTAACTAATAGTGTAGATGTTATATCACCTTTGTCCCGTACTTCATATATAAAAATTATATAAATTGTTGGGCGTAGAACCCTCATTATATAGTGACGATAATAATCACAATAATAATAGACTGCAAAATTTCATCGTCTGTATTATTTCCGGGTAATATCAATATACCTAATCGGTCTTATTTCTTAACACTTCCTTTGATTTCGGTATCATAGTTATTATATCGCAATCACCTTCAATGGGAATATGATCGATTAATCTTGCGTCGTT
>JAJMRV010000030.1:0-130720 GCA_030578435.1 Scheffersomyces lignicola | reverse complement strand
ACAAAATCCGTGGTACCTACCCGGCGGAACAACATGTCCGTTCCCCCGGATGCAGGTTCCCTGTCGCACCCTGGGGGCACCAGTGGCGCCTAATTGAGTCACGGGTATTTGCATCTCGTGCAGGTAGCATCTCGTGCAGGTATCGTTTGCATCTCTACCGCAATACTTAAGGATCTGTCACGTGCGTGGGTCAGGTGATCCTGCGGCGCGCTTCTCGTCTCCTATACGTAATTGGTTAAGTTGGTGAAAATGTGCTAGCAACACGGCTCTCTTGGGCTATGTCCATACTTTACCTGAAACTAGTGTGTACGGTGTATTTGTGGGCAGTTATACTTGTCGTGGGACTAATTATTGCCATGTCTTACCTAGCTTGTGGTGTATATCACGCCTTCTATTGTGTTTCTCCTTACTTCGTCCATTTCATTTTTCATTTTTCATTTCTCAAAGTGCCGATTTTATATGCAGGCCGCACGTGATCGTTTTGAGATATTATCGGGAAATCACAACTATGTGCATTAGATACATATATTCCATGTGTACTTTCTGATTCTGTGATGTCTGTTACTTGTTACTTTGGTCTCCGGTGTCTCTTAACTTGTAGTTTGTGAAGTTTCATGTTTTGGTGCCTTTTTGCAAATTATCTGTGTATATTTTTGAGTCATTTAAGTGTACTATAATTTATGGTCTACCTTTGTTTTTGTTACTCTAACCACGTTTCTAGAATTAAGATAGTCCTTATTATATAATTAGGTCTTGTTACTGCTCTTTCCTCTATATTTGGCGGTGCTGTCGTCATTTGAAAGCCTGCTCTGAAAAGGCACCCTCTTGTATATGCAGTACGCCCGGCCTGTTTTTGCTTCCTTGAAAAGGCGCCCTTGATGTATGCAGTACGCCCAAATCGCCAAGTTGTTTTTTCTGTTCATTCAGTAAAAGCACCCTCTGTATATGCAGTATGCCCGACCTTTTTTTTACCTCGCCTATGGCGCCACCCGCACCCTGAAAAGGCGCCCTCCGTGTATGCAGTACGCCCAAATCGCCAGGTTCTTTTTTCAATTCACCCATCTTACCTGAAAAAAGCGCCTTCAGGTACATGCAGTACGCCCAGATTTCATGGTTCTTTCTCAACGGTATCCAATCCATCCAGAGAGGCCCCCTGCGCTGTATGCAGTACGCCCATATCTCTTGGTTCATTTTTCTGTTTTGACCCATCCAAACGACCTATCGATAACCCCTATACTGCAAATAATTGTACACTCAATTTCCTATCATTATTCACCACTACGTATTCGATTAGAATTAGTACTGTATTCTAATTCGGGTTATTTCTCAACAGTTATGCTCCCCCACGTGCGGGAGCGCCCCTTCCGTTAACTGTTGTGAAATAATGCATAAAAGAAATTGAACTCGCTCAAGAACAAAAATAAAAAGTTCTCGTCGCTTAAGCAGAAGAACCCACAGGCATCAGAATTCACATACAGTTGTTTTAGTTTATACAATGAGCAGCAACAAAAAAAATGACGTCAAGTCTGGGAATAAGTCAAGCAACTCAGCTAGATTGGTGGTTTACTTCGTATGGATATTTTGCTTTTTCATGATTCATTTTTTTATTACTCAATATCAAAAGGAACGGGCATTTCGAGAACAGATTGCTTATACTGAAGTGACTCGTCAGAACTAGGCCCCGTTGTCATAGATATTCATCTGTCTTTGGCATAACAACAATATACATACCTGCTCCGTACTTCCCTCCAGGTCAGAAACAAGCGATAGAGACTGTCTGATATTTGTTGATTATAACAGTGTTTGGTATATTTTTAAAAGAAGATCAGCAGAAGAAAAAGAACTCAGACAACTCACATGTAACTTTTGGAGAACGTTGTACAAAATGTGACTTCCAACGAAATTGGAATCGAGTGCCGATGGTGAAAGCTGATGGTAAATTCAGAAGATTATGGTTTCGAAAAGTTCTAGTTTGATTTTACGTGATAAGTGGGCATTTTCCAAGAGTGAGTGTAGCGTGCCAATGTTTCCATACTTCGTTATAACGGAAACAACCAATAAATCATGATTATTGGCACTTCCTGTATCTATAGAAGCGGTTTATGAAAAGAAACTCTATTCATAGGAACAAAGTTTTGAGGCCCATATCTACGTTCCAAATTTCATCGGGTTCCAAACTGTCCTATTTCCCAATCCTTCCACGTCTTCGACAGGTTGGTGGTGGTGGTAGCCTTAGCCTTTGGTGGCTACCTCTAGCACTCATAGCCAGCGCACCAATCGGAAGATGGAGTTTTGAAGTTGTTGGCTCCTTCCGCACACTACCAGAAGTGTTATGGGACGGCAAAAATGTTTTCAGTGGTTTTTTAAAACTTCTTTCTTTCTTACTTTCTTTCCTTCTATTCTTTATACAATATACGAATCGTGACACCTTAGGGAGCACATCTTCATGCGCATCACTAACTAACTTATTTTAATTGAAGCTGGGCTCGGAAGCAGTTTATCCACAATAGTGACGGACATTATCATTGCTTAAGCTTTGAAATTGAAGCTGCAGTTATTCTATCCATATTCCAATGTCACAAATAGTTATTGAAATAATATCAACCATAGCCATTCTCGCTGGTTTAGCTACTATTTTTAAATACAATGGAAAGAGAATCATGTTGTTCGAGAAAATTTTTTAAAGTCGTAGAAAGGTATCGTGAACTTGGAAAATAAAAGAGCGCAAACATCCTCTTTTAAGCTTTAGAATCAACAGAGTCAGCACTGAGTTATGCGTTTTCGATAATGGGCGTGATAATCTTGTGAATGAGCATGGTAATCTCGTTATTGATGACGGCGACGTAGAAGGTTTGTTGCCACTTGAAACTTTAACTGATTTGAGTCTGTACAAAAATTCTCGTACTCCACGTCCTAAAGTGATTCAGAGCCAATTAAGAAAGAGGAAGAGTGATCAAGAAGGTATAATATGTATACTGTAGCTGAAATCGAGGCGCTTTTTGATTCATGGCTGAAAAATCTACACAAACAAGCTCAAAAGTTGCTAGAGGTATTGGAGTAAGTGCCCAGGCAAGCTCAAAAATGGGCTAAAGAATTTGATGATGGTAAACTTCCCCAAACCATGCTTTTCCAAGGCTGATATCATCTTTGATATCTAAATATCGTGAAACTTGTTTGACTTACTCCTACACTCTCGTCAACCGGTTGATCTACGCATCGGGAAGACCATTCCATATGTCGTTGTAATTCAACGCCAGAAGCTGTTTCACTAATACTCACGTCTTCCTGTATACATCAGCAAAATGTGGAGAAGTTACTATTTTTAGAACCTTAAAGGTCCCGCGCAAATCTCGACCTTCTATATGCAGCTTCTGACCCCTTAGTGCTTTTTTCAAACACACCATCAAAGCTCTCAAATATAACCTAAACTGTACAATTACTTCTATACATAGTTATCAACTGCCGGGACAACTGTAAAAAACGACAAAGATTACAAATGCTTGAAATTTATAACAGCATACACCCACGTTTTATGCGAAATACGTATTTTATGTGAAATACGTACCTAACAATACATGATTGGAGTATCCAGTCTCAGTCAATACCTGCTCCTAACACATCTCCCAACCATAGAAATATATATTTGTCAAGCACAATCGAACAAAACAAACTCAGCTGCAATGAAATCCAAAAGGATTCCCATATCTGTCAGTTTTGCCGAGTATAACCCTGTTCATGTCTCAGAACCTTAGCAACAATAGCATGCATCTCACAAACCACTGCGAATTATTTCATTTGTCTAACCACCATAAAATTATGAGAATCATGAAAATAGTAAAGTGTTTCCGACGCAGGTTGTAAATGTATATCGCTTATAATATTACCCTTCTTCGACGTGCATATTTCATATCTGTTGCGAGCTTTTGATCCGGCCAGAGGTTAATTATTCTCGAGGGCACTCCATTTACTAACCATGCAAATTCCTCAATTTATGGCAATAGTATCCAGTTGTACAACGTTATAAGAAGTGGTCGTGTACAGTTATAGTATTGATTTGTTTAACCAACAAAAAAGTCAAAATAACCGAATTGCCTTTTATTATAGGATATACATTGCTTTTGGATAACGTAATCAATCCTAATAGGTTAGCTTTATATGCGGTAGCATGGCAATTACAACACATTCTCAACTGTTAAACTGAGAAGTTTTGGAATACTATAAATATACCAATAATCCCTGTCGTCTGGCCATGTTTCAGTCTATACAATAATCTAGACAAGGGTTTCGACATTGATATTTCCTATGCAAATTTTGCTTTTAGTTGCTTTTGCCTTGTTAGTCCAAGGATTGGCTGTTCCGCAATCAAATTCCGACAATGTTGGGTTTGTCAAAAGAGATGATGGTGTGGTCAAGTTGGCTTTCAATGTTGAGAGACCAGTCGCTCGTTCAGGTAGTTTAGAGAAAAGAGGCTTGAACGAGGCATCTTTATTTAGCGACAAGATCACCTACAAGATCAACTTAGCCTATGGTTCTGACAAGCAGCCCGTTCAAGCAGAAGTCGATACGGGCCAATGGGAATCTCATGTTATTGCCAGTAATGCTACTTGCATAGGAAGCCCTACTGACTGTAAAAGCCTGGGAACATTTAATAGTAACACTTCCACAACCTTTAAGAATCTTGGTACTGAGTATGTTATAGCTTCTGGTGACGGAAGTATGACAGGTACATGGGCAAACGACAGTCTTACTATCAGCGATATTGGTGATACAATAAAGGATTTCAGATTTATCTATGCTAATTCGTCCGCCGGGAATAACCTTATAGGAATTTCTCCGGTCCCTGTTGGTTCTGATTATGACTATCCACACATCCCAGCAGCATTGAAGGCCCAAGGTTACATCTCAACGGTGGCATACTCATTATACTTGGCAGGTCCCAATGCAACTCATGGCAATATTTTATTTGGTGGTATTGATGAAGACAAGTTTGAGCCTCCATTGGTAGAAGTGGATATGCCTGGAAAATATCACTTTTTCCTTAACAACGTCACAATCGGCAGTCATCGTCTTCCTGTTGAACTCGAAGCTGTGTTTGATACTGGTACTACTAATATTCACTTGCCAGATGATGTGATTGTTGCTGTTGCTGAAGAATTGGACGGTGTTGGTACCTTAAAAGATGGTTACAGGATCAGTTGTGACCAACCTGATGACAAGTATTTGACATTCAATTTTGCAGCAGGTGTAACAATCAAAGTTCCATATTCAGATCTCGTGGACTTGAAATCTAGAGAGTCGGGTAGATGTACTTTGAGTGTTAATGGTGGTAGTGAGATTGCACTTTTGGGTGATACTTTTGTGAGACATACATATTTGGCTTACAATTTTGAGAAGAAAACCCTTGGAGTGGCTCAAGTCAAGTATAGCGAGAGCGAGAATATAGTACCATTCTAGATAGGAGTTGTGTGCTAATTTTTGAAATTTATATATGGGGTATTTCCAATGAGTTTTATAGTTGTTTTGAAAAATGAATGTTTCGTGTTACAAGAAACGGTATACATTACGTTAACAATAGTGCTCCCGGCAGTGCATGTAATACCCGTTGGTGGTAAATTTATCCTCTTGCTTTGATTTAGAGTTTGCTGGACTAGTTTCTTAAAAAGGCAATGAAATAAGTCTATAACATAACAATTAACCATCAAGGCTGTGATTAATCTCAAGGTATACTTTGGCCATCTGACTTCAGAAATGCATTTGCGATTTGACAACGAATCATCATTTACATTCGGAAAATAGATGTAACATTGTATTGTATTATGCACATACTTTACATTCAATTACATAAAGATTCGCGCCTCTGATGTCAATAAATAGCAATAATGATGACAAATTACTAGCCAAGTAAATTATTTAAATTATATCCGGTTAGACAAGTATACACGTAGTGTTAAATATAATTTAAAGGGATTATGCCAACATCGGTTCGGCAGTGATTGCAATGTGGCTTATTTCAGTCATTTGATAATTACGACGCCATTATAAAGCCGATGTGTAAGCCAGGCCGCTCAACGCAAAGCCGATATTATTTATATACAGGACGAGGCTTTCCACAGCCGCTGCATGAAATATAAGCCGATATTGAAAATCCCGCACATTTTCAGCCTTGTGCCGATATCAAAAAGCCCTAGTTGCAAAAAAGTATCCCCTTAAGGATCCAGACTAGCATACACCGCCAAAGATACGCACTTACGATACAGTGGCATTTATGTTGAAAGGCATCTACGACGATGAGCAGTTTCAGCAATAGAGGATTCAATCATAGAAAAAGGAAAGACTCTTAGCCTTGTAGGGTGACGCAAGTGCAGCGAAAAAGTGAGACAATTCGAATTGTCAGCATATGTCAAGAACCATTTTACAAGCCAGCACCTCAATTCGAGTATATTTCTGCTGTTCGACAGATGAGGTCAGCCAGCGAGTCATGACACTGATAATATGCTTGAGCCAGTATATGTCCTTAACTAGATATACTACTTACTGTATAGATCTAGATAGACCTTATTTTCTGTATTGTGGAGAGACATTTTTTCTAACCGTCTTTTTTTTTTTTGAGATGTTTTTTGCCATAACGAAAAACAGCGGCTAAAACTCATATACCGAGAAGTTTCTTTTTTGGGTTTAAGGGATATATATGGATAGCGGTGAAACAATATATATATGGACAAATCCCCCTTGGGGTATTCAGTTACAAATCGTGCAGTTATAGAATTCATTATTTTGTTCGCTCAATCAATTACTCACATATTCATAGATTAAAGCAAACATGGTGGATACTTCAGATTCAACTTTAGACAACCAAAGTGTTGACTCGGTACAGTCATACGACGAGACTGAGGCCGAAAAGAATTACCAAGAACAGCAACCAACTAATCACTTGACCCCCACCAGATCTATAGCCAGAAGTTTGAGAAACTCGCTTCATTCGGTGCACTCTAGTGTTGAAGACAAGGAAGAGTTAGAGCGTTTAGTTAGCAACAATAAAGGTGTTGAAAAAATTATCAGCGAATTGGAAGAAGGCACCGGTAAATTGGGACCATTGGAAGAACCATATGATATAAAGAGAGTAGAGACACATCCAGACCCTGCATCAGACTTCAACGAACTTGACGAATGGAAATACCCCTTGGACCAAGACACTGGTTTGAGATTGGTTGAATTCATTCCCGGAGACAAGGGAAATCCAAAGAATTTGTCAAAGGCGATTAAATGGGTTTACACTGGTATTTTGGGTTCCGTTTGTTTTGTTGTCGCATTGGGTTCAGCTATTGTCACGGGTGATTTGGTTCACCCAGCTGAGTTTTTTGGTGTCAGTGAGGAAGTCATAATTTTAGCTTCCGTTACAGTTTTTGTTATTGGGTTTGGTGTTGGTCCTTTAGTTTTTGCTCCTGTTTCGGAAGAAGTAGGTAGAAAACCAGTCTACGTGATTACATTAGGTATAGCTGTTATATTTATTATTCCATGTGGTTTGGCTCAAAACATAGGTACTTTGTTGATTGGTCGTTTGATCGACGGTATTGCATTCTCAGCACCAATGACTCTTATTGGTGGTTCATTGGCGGATATCTGGGAAGGTAAGGATAGAGGTGTTGCTATGGCTATTTTTTCAGCTGCTCCTTTCTTGGGTCCTGTTTGTGGTCCTGTTTTTGGTGGTCTTTTGGGTGATTATACTTCAACTTGGAGGTGGATTTATTGGTGTTTCTTGATTGTCGCTGGTATTTTCTACGCTGTGTTTATCGTTGTGGTTCCAGAGACCCAAGCAGGTATTTTATTGAAAAAGAGAGCTAAGAAGTTAAGAAAGATTACTGGTGACTCCCGTTACAGATCATTAAACGAATTGAAAATCAGATCGTTCTCAGAGGTTGCTAAGACTTCTTTGTTAAGACCATTCGTTTTATTACAAGAGTTGATCGTGTTGTTGGTCACCTTATACATGGCTATTGTTTACGGTTTGTTGTATATGTTCTTCTTTGCCTACCCAGTTATTTTCATGGAAGGTAAAGGTTTTTCAGCAAGTTTGACTGGTGTTATGTTCTTACCAATCGGTCTTGGGGTTGCTATCGCAACATTAGCTGCCCCATTATTCAACAGAGACTACAACAAGAGAGCTCAAGTCTACAGAGACAGAGGTGAATTGCCCCCAGCTGAATTAAGATTAATCCCAATGATGATCAGTTGTTGGTTCGTCCCTGCTGGTTTATTTGCATTCGCTTGGTCATCGTACCCAGGTATCAGTTGGGCTGGTCCTTGTTTCTCTGGTATTGCCGTCGGTTTTGGTTTCTGTTGTCTTTACAATCCTGCTAACAATTATATTGTTGATTCTTACCAACATTATGCTGCCAGTGCATTAGCTGCCAAGACGTTCGTCAGATCTATTTGGGGTGCCTGTGTTCCATTATTCACTATTCAAATGTACCACAGATTAGGATACGAATGGGCTTCCACATTGATGGCATTTATTTCATTAGGCTGTTGTGTGATTCCATACTTGTTTTTCTTTTACGGTGCCAGAATCAGAACATACTCCAAATATGCATACTCGCCCGAATTAGATACTAAAAAAGATATCGAGAATCAAAAGAAATGATTTGAGATGAATTTTATTTATTAGATTTAAATTTTACGATCGCCTATCAATATTTAAATCTTCCATAGTCCCATTTAATATGGTCAACCGTCATACTTTTCTTAATTTATAATACAAATTTTTAATAGAATTAATCAATGAAAATGTAGATTCATACTATCTATTTTACGTTTTATAAATATATTTCTAAGGCCGAGCTTAGTTAGAATTTAAATGCAAGTATATCTAGATTAAATGACGAAATAAATAAATGCTTATAAGGCAGCTAATAATCTAGACGAAGAAGGTTGTTCTACGGCATCAGTAGATTTAATTTCATTTCCTAATTTGAAAACCTTCTGAACATAACCGTCTTTGTTTAAGACAACGAAATCAGCCTCACATCCAGCATTCAAGAAACCTCTCTCAGCTTCTTGACCGATTGACACAGCAGCATTGTTGGTTACAGTCTTGACAGCTTCAGCTAACGATATGTTTGACCACTTGACCAAATTTCTCACGCATTGAGGTAAAGTGGTGGCAGCGCCAGCCAATGTGTCTGTACCCTGCAAGTAGAGTCTGTCGTCGTTTTTCACAATAACTTGCTTGTCCCATTTGTAAGTACCATTGGGTAAACCAATCAAGTGCATAGCATCGGTTACCAAGACACATTTGTCTGGATTTGATCTGTAGGCCAAATTAGCCATAGCTGGATCGACATGCACACCATCACAAATCATACCGAAGTATGGCGATTCCACAGGTATGTTGTGAGGGGTGTTAATAAGACCCACCACGCCAACATCTCTGTGGTGTGGCTGTGGCATGGCATTATATAAGTGGGTAATCATAGAAGCACCATTCTTGATAGCTTGTAAACCGGTTTTGTAATCCGACATAGTGTGACCAATAGAAAATATTATACCTCTTTCGACTAACTTTGGAATGACATCTAATATACCCGGGATTTCAGGGGCTGCAGTAATAATGGAGACATTATCCAATATGTTGTCTTCACCACCATAGACACTGAACAAGTCAGAGTCATTGGCATTAACAAAAGTTTCAGTTGGGTGACATCCCTTTTTCTTGAGATTGATAAATGGGCCCTCTAAATGAGCACCCAATGAATCCGATTGGTTAGCCAATCTTGATTTCTTATAGAACGGTAATACTTTCTTGTAAACAGCAGGAAAGTTGGAAGTCACGGTGGGACACACACCAGTAACACCAGTAGTCAAGTATTTGGCCATTGCGTCATTGTAGAATGACTTGAACAACTGGATATCTTCTGGAGTTGAGTTTTCATTCAAGTTGGAGTAGTTCAATCCGTAGATACCGTTATTCTGGATATCGAGAAAGCCCGGTGCCAAAAATTGACCATTGAGGTCAACAATTCTGGTAATGAGCGACACATCTCTTGGCTTGTGAGCTATCTTCTTGGTCTCGTTGTTGACATAAAGGTCCGTATTCTTATATACTTTACCATTATCAATAAGGTGGCAGTTGGTGAATCTGGTAAAAGTAGACATGTTTTGTGCAATGTACTGATAGGCAAGCAAGATGACACAAAGAATAGGGGTATGAGATTAGGATACACTAATATGAATGGATGATACCTAAGAATGTATGAAGACCACCTTTGCAAACAGAATTAGTAAAGAAAAGACATGAATCTATAATATATATATAAATTTCTATTAGCATCACCGTTCATGACCATGTTGCTTGAGCCGAGATTAACCAGAAGAGCTGTGTACCGCAAAAAAAAAAAAGCAAAATATTTATGCAACATTAACACTGAAAAAGTAACCGGAATTTAATGTTACATTTTGGCCGAGGTTGCATTATCGCATCGCACATATAAGCTTTGCGGTTATTATGGGGGACGGTTGATAGAGTGTTCAGAAGTTGTAATTCTCATATTGTAGTGGCAGTATTGCAATTGTGTAACCGGCTCATCACACGATTCTTGTGTCGAAGTATATATATACACAAACTTGTCTTTCAGCAGTGTTAATTGTAAATTGCTATATTGCAGACCCAAACAGTAAAATGAGACAAGTCACATTCTCCTCCCCAGATGATGCTTCCAGCTACTTAGCAGAATACATAATCAAGAAGATCAATGATTTCAAGCCCACGGCATCGAAGCCTTTTGTTTTAGGTTTGCCTACTGGTTCTTCCCCCGAAGGTATCTACGCTAGATTAATAGTCGCTAACAAAGAGGGCAGAGTCACATTCAAGAATGTTGTTACATTCAATATGGATGAGTATTTGGGATTACCACCAACCAATGATCAATCCTACTACTATTTCATGTACAACAAATTCTTCAACCACATTGATATTCCAAGACAAAACATAAATATCTTAAATGGATTGACTAATGATATTGAATCAGAATGCGCAAACTACGAGGCTAAGATTAAAAAGTATGGCAAAATACACTTATTCTTAGGCGGTTTAGGACCTGAAGGCCACTTAGCATTTAACGAGGCCGGTTCGACTCGTCAATCCATTACTAGAAAAGTGTCTTTGGTAGAATCCACCATCAAGGCCAACTCCAGATTCTTCAACAATGATTTATCGAAAGTCCCAAGATTTGCCTTGAGTGTTGGCATTTCTACTATAATTGACAATTCATTGGAAGTTGCATTGATCGTTTTAGGTGAGAACAAGAAATTCGCTTTGGACAAAACGATTCACGGTCAAAAGAGTGACGCTAAATATCCCTCATCTTACTTGCAAGATCACCCCAACGTGTTGATTGTTTGCGACAATGCCGCTGCTGGTTTAAAGAGCAAACTCTAGTTTAATGAAATTCTATGTATATATTCCATAATATATGCTTTCCGGTTATTTTCGGACGTGAAGTAGCAAGTTAAGGGCGTCTTTTTTCCATCCCGATTCCATTCCGAAGGTAACATCAATCAATGGTTTGCAAAAGTTCTACTACTGAAGTAATTATAATATTTTATTTCTATGTTTTTATATAAACTTTTACTTACTCTCATTTAGTTCAATCCGTACTTCGACTAGCAACATACAGGTTTATGAGTAATAAGCAGCACCAATAGCAGGTCCGATAACTGAGCTGTTTTTGATTAATTTAAAATCAACTTTTAAGCCAAATTCCTTAATTTCATTATTTTCGTTAATTGTCTTCTTAATTAAATTTCTGTAATTGTTAAAATGATGTAAAACGGATCCAACATAACCGATATTCAAAACCTTTTTTCTCAACAAGTCTTCAAACTCTTCTGGGTTATGTAACTTGATCAATTTTATGAATGACAAGACGCTGATACTTATAATAAATGCACCTCTGGTTAAGATTATTTCAACAACCTTCTTGAACGTGATCAAATCATTCAATGTTATCAAGTTGATATCCCAACCATAGTCTTCCCGTAACTTTAACTTGATTTCATCGTAGTCATTAGATTCGCTAACCAAACAAATTAACTTACCGGAGATCCCATCGTAGCTGTTGTTCAAAATAGGATCTAAGTCTTTTCTCGCTAACTTCGTGAAAACTTCATTGCTGTTTATCAAGTCGCATAATACCAACCTGGTTAACTCAGGCAAATATCTGCCACTAGTAGTCAATTCGTTTGGTTGCAAAATTGCGTTTGTGACTGGGTCAGTAGTCATAAACGATTTGAAATGCAAATCATATAATCTATTCAATCTTGAATCGATTAGTCCATCATATTTAGTTGTGAATTCTTTAATGATAGATTGACCGAATAAAGACAACTCTGTGTTAAATAACATTTTTTCTGTCTTTAATTGTTTGTCTTTATGAATCAACTCGTTGTTGTTCAAAGAACAACACATATTGGTACCAGTACCCAACACTAACGCTAACTTCATATACTTGTCTAAGAAAGCTCCTGCAGCATAAACCGCTAACGAGTCATTTAAAATGATCTTAATATCGATTGTTAATGAAAACTCGTCCTGTAGAACAGTTTCCAAAATTGTTTTCAAGTCTTTGTTGTAAATTTCATCAGCAATGGTATACCCTTTAGAAACGTAAACAATTTTCCCGTTGTTGTGGCTTGTGGTTTTCAATGGGAAAGACCAACTAATCCCAGTATTTATAATTCCATCAAATTTGACAGTACCAACAACTTCTGTGATCTTACTCCCAATATACTTGAAAAAGTTATAGTCAATAACTTTGAAATCATTTTCAATTATCCATGACTTCTCGTTCAAGATGTGGATTCTGTCAGCTCTATCCTCGTCATCACTTGCTTGTTCGTCAATTTTGATGATTGCGATTCTTAAAGTTGAACCACCCAAATCAATAACCAAGAACTGACCTGCCTCTTTACCTGAAGGTTGAATATTATAATTGGGTAACATGGTGATTTTGGAATTATGTTGTAAAGATTCGTTAAAGTCCTGCAAGACGTACTCAGAATGAGTAGTCAAATGTTTATCGTCTAAGTTACCAGTGAAGTCTTCAACGATAGACAGTAATAATGATGGCTTGTTTGACTTGGTGGAAGTAGCAGCAGAGCTGTTATCATTATTGACGCTGTTGGTGGGAGAAGATGAAGTGGAATTTGAAGCTGAGGACGAAGCTGAGAATCTGCTATCTAAAGCAGTTTCTAAATCATCGTCTGAAGTAACAGCCGAACAATTGGTTAAAGTATTGGTAAGGCTATCACTGGCTTTGATGGAGATCGGTATAGATAAGCTGGACGCAGAAGCAGTTGGTTGCAACATCATGATGAAGGGTATTATGTAATATATGCAAAGTTGATATGTATGTTTAATAAATATAAAGGGATAAATGCAAACAACAATTATAAATAGTAATTTGGACGATCGTAATAAGTTTTGGATGCTGTGATAATATCAAATTAAAGAATGAAGACCAGGAATAAGTAATCTAAGATATCATATATATCGGTATGTACAATGAAAGATTTAGGACAAGGAATGGTGGATATTTATATAACTAAAGAACATCAAAAAATCTCGTAGTGGAAAATTAAATAGGCCCGCTATAATGCTAAACAAGGTTGTAGTGAGACTTGGGAAAAATGGCGAGTAATCGAAAATGAGACGGTAGTATTTAGTGGCCCGCTTTTAGTGGTAGTAGCGGCGGTGGTGGTTAGTGGTAAAACTTGTTAGGCAGCAACGGAAATGGCCATAGGTTGTAAATTTACCATCTAGTTTTAGGAAATCAAGTATTCTGTTTTCTTCTGATGTTGCATTGCGCTTTGAAGGTTACACTTTTTTGTATGCAGGAAACTGATTCAGTTTATCTTTTACCAGCTATTTTAAGTTGGGAACTTTGGGGTCACGTACAAACAATATTGTGGTCCACGAAACGGTATGTGCGTCAGGCAAAGATTGGATATGGTTGATCATCCGAGTCGTACCATTTCTACTGTGTTTCTAGAAACAGTCGTCATAAACTGCGTAAACCGATCGATCGGCTCGCGGGTACAACAATAATAAGGCAAATGTGCTTTTGATACAACTAGCAACAAAAAATGTCACATATATTTGGGGTTGCATTCACCTGTGTGCAGGAATTATTTGTCTCCACTAATATCCAGGATCTGTCTCCTATATTGTCCAATTACCTCCGGGATCTATCCCAATTATAAAAGCATCGCTTATCAGCCTTGGTCGAACTTGTGTTTTGTACTTGCAAACTGCGTATAACTAACAATTGGTCGATCCATTCTTGATTAAGGACTGAGATAACCGTGTAGTCTTGCCTATCAAATATGACCTCGTAGGCTCTTATTGTTGTTTCCCCATAATGCTAATCTTGACCTGTCAAACGTTACATTTTTTACAAAAGCTGGTGTGAATACTCGCTTATCCTATTTTCTTTCTTGGTACCTTTTCCTGGCCTCCACAATTGATAATGCTGCAGTTGAATCTACAAACACGACGTAGTTCCGCCTGCCGAAAAGCGCGGTAACGGTCCGTAGCTATAATTGCCGTGAAACATTTTTACATTCTGTCACAGGATTAGTATCCAGGCTGAGAAAGTATAAACCGAATTTAAGTAGCGTTGCCGACCGACAACCTAGTACGTTGATCTTTATGCTACCAACTAATATTTTACAATTTTCAACGCCTCCGCGTGGTGATCCAAGTGTATAACAAAAGTAACATTTAGTAACGGTTATGTATATTTAACTACTGTGCAACATTGTATGATTTTGAAAACTTATGTTATGCTCGCACGACACCATTACAAAATACAAAAAAATATTTATTATGGTTGCAAAATCTCCACTATAATTACGAACTTTGCTTCAAGTCTTGCAATTCAATATTTTCTTCAGCTTCGTTGTCTTTACCCTTTTCAAATTCAAGTTTATTATTGCTCACCTTCTCTAATCTTCTACCTTGTGGTTGATAATCGTCAATCAAAACTTCCCTGAGCTTTTCCTTGGCCACATTAATAATCTCATCGATCATTCTTTGAACAACGACCAAAGCAGGTCTTAATAAGTTCAATTGATACAATACATAAACCCCTGCTCCTAAGATAAGAACCAAAGAAAAAAGCAAGGGGTTTCTGATGATGGCCATGAATTCATTCCATCCTAATGCAATAATGATTAAATAAATATAATAGGGGATTTGGGTAATATGAGAGACGATGGATCTCTTGGTCTCGATGAATTTAGCATCGATTTCTTTTTTAAATTTGGCCAACACGTCGGCCTTTTCTTGCTCTGTGATGTTCTCGGCAAAGCACGTGTCTTCTATATCTTCGTCATCATCCTCTTCAGCTTCTACTTGATCCTGACCAAGATACTTAACACGCAAGGACCTATTAAATATGTCAAACGGAGGAACAATCTCACTACCATCTTTCAAAGTAGCAATTGACAAAGTTGGCAAAATACTTAATGAGTATGTTTTAGCCCTTTCAAATTGAACTTCTAACTCATGAGCATCTAAATATAACTTTGGTAACCCGTTTTCATCATATCTAAACTTGTCGTCGAACCTATCTCTCACTAATGTCAATACGTTGCTCTTAGAAATGAGCTTATGATTGATTTCATAGAATTTGAGCCAGGATTTGAATTTGAATCTCTCGATTGCTCTACTATTGTCTTCTTCCGACGTTCCTAAACCAAAGTCAATCCTGCCATCTCGGTTATAATCTTCAAATAAACCTTCGTTGATTTGGTTAAATTTGTCAAGAACATTCTCCCAAAGGTCGTCTTTTGGATCATTTAGTTCAAATTGCAAGTATTTGCTCAACCCATTGTTCAATTTTCTGATGGACCTATTCATAATATTGTTCAACTCAATTTCTTGTTGTTGTTTGATGATGGAATCAATCTGACTATCAAAATCCTGTGCGAAGTCATCATATTTGAGATCACCCTCCAAAGAAATCAAGTCGACTTGCTTGTGGAAATCCTGCTTAATGCTCTTGGAATATTCAACCGTCTGTTCATAAAATGTCAAGCCTTTGAATTGGGCAATTTTAGTCTTAAACTGCTCAATTGTTGCTAGCGTCAAGCTCTTGACTTGGAAATCAAACAACTCTTTGAATTTATCGTTTAACTTTTCCTTCAATGTCAATTGCTTTTGTTCAAATACGCTGTTGTTGTATTTCGATGCTAGTGACGTATAGTTTTCTAAGATATCATTTCTCAAATCAATTAACAACAAGCCAAAATTGTTGAAATCGTCATTGAATGCCCTTGGCAATTCCTGAAACCTCTCCAAGAACTCGTCAAAAACTGTGGCTATGATCTCGTCGCACTTGAATTTTGCAACCAAAATCTGCTGGGTAGGTAAGTCCAAATCCTTGTTATTGTTGATCTGGTCCCAGCAGTTTTCGGCGTACAAAGTCCAACCGTCAATGGGTATATTATGGTGATAGTTCGGTTTGAATTTATGGTTGAAATTGTCACCCAAATCATGAATGTCATCCATGAATTCCTTAGGTTGCAATACTTTATGCCGCAAGGCGTGGAAATCAATGTCAAAGAAATCGGAAAACTTCAAGTGGCTAAGCTCAACAGGGATATTCAAGCCGGCCCAGATCTGGTTCAAATCCTGAGCTATGGTTTCAGCAAGGGTTTCTTTAGGAGTAATCCCGAGATGGTCTCTGATGACAATCAACAATAAAACCTTGTGGTCGTTGGTCTTTTCGAGCTTGGACTTGCCAAACAACGAAATGTTGACCTCAAATACTGTTTTCAACAATCCCAAGTTGGCACCCTGGTAAAGCCCGATCTGGGTCTCCCAGATGTTGAGAATAAGGATCTCAGACGTAGCCATGGCAAACAAGGCCGCTTTCCGCTCAAAGTCCTGATCCTCTCCCCGCTCACGGCCATCGGTACCTTCTACATCCATCACGAGAATGGAGTCATCGCGGTCGTGTTTAACCGATTTTGAAGTCGAAATTACGGGCGAACTAGCGAGCCAAATCCCCTTGGTGGTCTGCTGGCGTCTAGACTCCTCCATGACATCAAAGTTGGTGTTGAACAAACGATTGAGCAAGGTGGATTTCCCAGTACTCTGGGATCCGAATACGGAGATGATGTGGTAATCGTTGGCGACAGTTTTGGTGGTTTTCTGGATGTAGGACAAGATTTCCTTGTTGAACTGCTTGTTCTCGTCAATGATCTGGATGGCATCCTGCACGTGATCCACGGGCACAAACGACGAGGACGAGGATGTGGTGGAGAGCGGTTCTTCCACAGGTGGCGATACTTCTAGTGTATTCATCGTGCGGTAAAGAGTTGCACTGACTAGCACTAATCGTTGGTATGGTGCTTCAAAGTAGTTAGGTCAGTGGTGATTATTTTCCATGTGACAAGCTCCGGATCCTGCATGTGGTATGTGCAGGAAAGTGCCCGTCCCCGTAGTATAGCGACGACTAACGATAACGGCGCACTTGCCAACATATATACTACGGGGATAAACACTTGTTAAACGTACGAAATAAAATCAGCTATCCTGACGTTTGACTTGTGTAGAGCAGCGTTTCCTAGATAGACTCAGAGCGGTGTATACCTCGATTATGTCATCACGTGAATATCACGTGACCAAGTCCATACCATACCTCCATGCTACGGAATTGCTAGTCGGAAAGGGTAATATATAGACAGAAGACTGCTGTAACAATCTAACTGACTTTTGCTTACCTTAAGCAAAATACTTGACGTTTGGCACAGCAGGACATACTTGGCGCTACCATGCGTGTACACATTAACGGAGAGATACTTCTGTACAGATAAGGCAACAGCACTTACGTTATCACTGCACTACGCGTACATTTTCCTACCGACTAATCGTCTAACTACAACTTCTCAGTTAGTTCTGGGATAACCTCGTTGATGTCGCCCACAAGTCCGATATCGGCCACATTAAAAATAGGCGACTCGGGGTCTTTGTTGATAGCCACAATCGTTTTGGAGTCCTTCATTCCTGCCAAGTGCTGGATGGCACCGGAAATACCCACGGCCACGTACAATTCTGGAGCAATAATCTTACCGGTTTGGCCGATTTGCAACGAGTTGTCGCAAAATCCGTTGTCCACTGCAGCTCTGGATGCACCCACAGCCGCATTCAACTTGGTGGCCAATGGCTCAAGCAATTGGTCAAAAGTCTCTTTGTTCTTTAACCCTCTGCCCCCAGCCACCACTTTGGTGGCAGAACCCAACTCAGGCCTTTCTGACGAGAGGATGTTTTCTGAGACAAACTCGGAGCTGGGACCAGGTGCCACACTGCCAGAGAATTCTTCAATTGGCACAGCGTTGCTTCCTGCGACAGCAGTGGCGAAAGCACTGGCTCTCACTGATGTGAGAATGAGCTTATCGTTACTCTTCACCGTCGATAAGGCGTTACCCGCGTAAATCGGTCTTACAAACGTGTTTTCTGATTCTACCTTGACAATGTCCGATACCGGCTGCACGTCCAAAAGAGCCCCTACTCTAGGCAAAAGCGCTTTACCCACAGCGGAAGCAGACACTACGAAATGGGTGTAGTTGTTAGCTGACAAGACTTGTTTCACCAAGGGAGTTAATTCCTCTGCCAAATAGTGGCTGTAATTAGCGCCCTTGGCAACTACGACTTTGGATAATCCTTCGATTTGAGCAACTTGGGCAGCAATAGCTTCTCCCTCTGGACCAGCAACTAAGGCAGTAATAGGCTTGCCGAATTGGGTAGCAGCCGTTATGGACGACAAGGAAGCTGGGGAAATTCCCGACTTGGCTGACTCCACAAACACAAGCGTGTCAAGTCTTCTACCGGTGGTAGAAAACAACCTTCTGCCAATTGATAACATTTTTGTGGGCGATTGATCTGTACGTATGTGACTAACTAATGGGTGAAAAAAAATCTCCGCGAAAAATGAGACTGTAGCGGCTATTCACGTGACCCACAACGCCGATAGCGGCATTGGATGGGGTCACAATATTTATGTGGCTGTGGACAATTATGCCAGGCATTTAGCATATGTGCTTGATGACTATTGAATTGGGGGCCATAATCTGTTTATGTGGTTTGGCTGCGCATTCGGATTGTTCTTGGGGAATATTCGCTATAATTGGAATACCTTAAAGAATTGCTGCTAAATTTAGAGAAAAGTTGCAGCTTGTGGTTCCTACTTATACCAATTTCAATGTAACCCAGTCTAATTACTGGAGATAATGACCAAGCACGCAGATGCTCTTTTACTTGTTTCTATTATGCCGAGCCTATTTTTACAAAATTGCCCATTGTGTCGGCGTTTCTACACAAGCACATACACATATTATCTCATGATAAGACCACATGAGTCCCACGACCCAAAAGGTACATAATCGCTGTCAACAGTGCTGTGCTTAAATCATACAACTAATTACTCTATCATTGCAAAGACCTGACTGTATGACCAACTCCTTCCGTGTGATTGGTTTGTCACCCCAAATTCAGCCCCACCAGAAAAACGAAAAGTTCCCCAATTCACGTGGAGCGAAGGTTTATACAATAACCACCACAGACACACCAACCTTGTAGTCCGGCTCTATATCCCCGAGGAGCCATGTCAAAATTGTCTTCCTCGAGCACCCGGCCGGTCAGAGCTGCCAGAGCAGCCACGCCAGATGAGGGCAGTCTCAGACGAGTGACCAGCCCATCACCCAGCATTAGACATATTTCCAGCAGGAGAGTCAATACTTTGGCCACCGACAGACAGAACTTGCTAGATAGAAACAGCCACAGTGAGGATTACCTGTCAATAACGCAGGCCTCACGTATTCCTGTTGATAACAGCACAAACTACAAATCTCCCAGCCCTATCAATCATGCCATGTCCACTTCAAACAGTGCCAACAGAGACAATGCTGATGCAGACTCCATAATATACAGTTTTGGTTTGCCGACCCAGATGATACATACCCACTCCAATCTACAGACGGTATATCCACCCATACAAGAAGTATCGACAAATGACCACGATTATATCCCCGGTCTGGCTCAGAACTTGGAAGGGTTGCAGTGGAGCGAGATGCTACCATACTACCTACCATTTTTGTCTTGGATCAAGCAGTACAGCTTATCATTTTTCATAGGCGATCTTATTGGTGGGCTCACCTTGGTGTTTTTCCAATTGCCCTTATCATTATCATATGCCACTTCGCTAGCACATGTGCCAGTTTTGTCGGGCTTGCTATCCCTAGGAATATCTCCGTTGATATACTTAATCTTCGGTAGTGTCCCTCAGATGGTTGTCGGGCCAGAAGGTCCCATTTCTCTTATTGTGGGGCAGGCAGTAGAGCCATTGTTGCACCATTCCAAAAAGAAACAGTTGGATCCTATGGAATATGTGTGTGCCATTACTTTTGTAAGTGGAGCCAGTTTGTTGGGGTTTGGATTGGGCCGGTTTGGTTTCCTAGATAACGTGTTGAGCGACTCGTTATTAAAGGGATTCATCAGTGGGGTCGGAATTGTCATGGTGATAAATTCGTTGGTCTCCGTTATGGGGTTGGAGGAAGTGTTGAAGAAGATTTCCGATGACCCATCTGAGATGGATATCCATTCGCCTTTCGATAAAGTAAGATTTCTTTTAGGTCACTACAGAGAATTGCATGAACTCAGTTTCAAGATTAGTTTGATCGGGTTTTCCATTATCATGGCCATCAGAGTATTCAAGAAGTACGCAGCTAAGAATCAACACAGACATCCACTCTATGACAAGGCAGTATTTATACCCGAGATTCTTATAGTAGTAGGCATATCAACTTGGCTATGCTCAGTGTACCGTTGGGATACTGAGGGTATCAAAATCATCGGCACTGTTCACCGGGGTGGCGCACTCCACTTCTACAATCCATTCACCCCCAAAATGTGGCCGTTGATCAAAAGTTTAAGCACCTCTGGATTTTTATGTGCCATGTTGGGATTTTTTGAATCAACTACCGCCTCCAAGTCTTTGGGCTCAAGATATGATTTACCTATATCATCGAACCGCGAATTGGTGGCACTTGGATCTATAAACATTGTCGGTTCCTTGGTAGGAGCAATCCCAGCATTTGGTGGGTATGGTAGAAGCAAGATCAATGCTATTTTTGCCAAAACCACGTTGCTGGGTGGTATAATGGGAATTTGTACTTTGTTTACGATTGGATTTTTACTTGATTTCCTTTATTTTGTGCCTGAGTGCATGTTGAGTGTGATCACTGCTGTTATTGGAATCCTGTTAATCGAAGAAGCTCCATACGAAGTTTACTTCCATTGGAAAGCGCGGGGTTACAATGAACTCATCACATTTGGAGTTACCGTATTAACGACATTGTTCTTTTCAATGGAAGGTGGAATTGCTGTTGGTTTGGTATACCTGCTAATCAGAGTTATAAGACATTCTGCCCAGTCGAGAATTCAGATTCTCGGCCGGTATCCGGGATCCAACACGTTTTTAGATGCTGATATCCCTGACTCTGCATTAGTTCACCTCAAGGCTAACTTGGACAACGAGTTTGGGAACGAAATTGCAGAAAAATTGAGATTACAGAAATACAACTACTTTGCAGACGACAACTTCACTCATTTGAACACACATGTTCTAGAGGAAATTGAAGGGTGTCTTATTATCAGAATCCCCGAGCCATTAACCTTCACCAACAGCAGTGATTTACGCTCGCGGCTAAAGAGAGTGGAAATGTACGGGTCGACCAAGGCACACCCCGCCCAGAAACCGAGCCGAGATGCCTCTATGACGAAGTACATCATTTTTGATTTTAAGGGCATGACGGAACTCGATTCGTCAGCGAGTCAGATCTTGAAGGATCTACTTCTTAACTATAAGAGCAGAAGCATTGTCTCGTTTTTTGTGAGAGTCAGCAAGAACTTCAAACTCCGGCGGAGATTGGCAGCTACGGGTATTGTCGATCTTCTCATTGCCGATCTCAAATCATTGCGATACTTTGATGCCCAGAAGAGATCTGCGTATTCGCGCATGAGGCGGAGAAGAAGAAGCTTGACGGAGACTTCACCCGAAGCAATGGCATTATCGGACGACTACGACGAGGAAGAGACCATCCCAATCGACTTGGATGAATATTCTGAGATCTACGATCTCATAGAGAGCGACGAGGAACCATACTTCGAGCATATAAGTGATGCGCTCAAGGTGATCGACTTCTACGAGGTCAACGAGCAATCGACCCGCACCAACAACGAGTACTTAGAAGTGGACCAAGCGACACGCAAATCCGGGTTGTTACCCGATGCGATTGTTTGACTGTGTACTTTTGTAAAACATATAGACTATTTATTATACGAAGCATACCACCGATTTGTTTGACTGCAAAACGCAAACCGCAAAACGTTACGCGTCTAAACCGCAAAATCCAAATTCTGTTTGGCGCTGTGAAAAAATCCCAATTTTGCCAGAACGTTAACCAGCAAGAAACACTAAACACCCAGCCAATTACCCACAAATGTCGGACGAAAACGAAGATAACGCTCAAAGAGAGCTCACAATCAAAGAGGAATACCAGCTATGGCGGAAAAACTGCCGTTTCATGTACGAGTTTGTCAGCGAAACCGCCTTGACGTGGCCGTCGTTGACTGTGCAGTGGCTTCCCGAACACAACATAGTAGATGGCATCATAGAGTCGAAATTATTGCTAGGCACACACACTTCTGGCGAAGACACCAACTACTTGAAGGTGGCGTCTACCCAGCTCCCGGTGAACTCCGACAAAAAGGCCTCTTCCCGTATCAAAATCGTCAAAAAGTACGAAAACAGCTACGAAATCAACAGAGCCCGCTACATGCCCCAGGACCCCTCCATAGTGGCCACCATAAATGGAGAGGGGGAAATCGATTTGTACAATATTGCCGGCGAAGCCAAAACATCGATTTCCCACTTGACGCCGCACGCCGCTAACGGGTACGGGTTGGCGTGGAATCGCACCAAAAAGGGATACTTGTTGACTTCTTCCGACGATAAGTCAGTAGTGCTAACAGATATTAACAAGGACCAGATATTCCAGAACAAGTCACACGAGGACATTGTCAACGACGCCAAGTGGCACCATTTTGAAGAGCATTTGTATGGTTCCGTAAGTGACGACAAGTACCTCTACATTTTCGACATTAGAACACCCGACAAGCCGGTGAGCCAGTTTTACAACCCGGAATCCAACGGAATCAACTCGCTTGCGTTCTCTCCTTTTTCACACCACTTGATGGCTATTGGGAACACCAATTCCAACATCAACTTGTTGGATATGCGGAAGTTGACTGGCACCAGTAAAAACACCAGCGGCTTACTCCACACCATGATGGGCCACAGCGACTCCATCACGAGTTTGGAGTTCTCCCCCCATAAAGACGGTGTGATTGCGTCGGGTTCCCAGGACCGGCGTTTGATTATCTGGGACTTGTTCCGGATCGGCGAGGAGCAGCAGCAGGAAGATGCTGAGGATGGTTGTTCGGAGCTTTTCATGATGCACGCAGGACACACAGGAGCTGTGACAGATTTGAGCTGGTGCCCATACAAGGAGTGGACGTTGGCGTCTGTGGCTGATGATAATATTGTCCATTTGTGGGAGGTGGGAAAGAGCATTATTTGCGGAGAAAGCGGAGCGGTCAGTGACCGAGAGCTTGAGTAGTCAGAATTAGAATGTATACTAATGAACAATTGAGTAGAGTACAGTATGATAGTGCTGTTTGTACGGTTTCAAAGGAATGCAAGCGCAGATTCTTTTCTAGGTACCAAAATATTAAGCGAGATATTGACTGAAGGAAGTTACAAACGCAACGCATGAAGAAAGGATAGTATTTTTTTTAAAAATGGAATTCTGAAAGACTGTAATCAACAGCATTCTATGGGATTGAGAATAATGTAGGCTTGATAAGGAACACTTCACAGTTAGCTGCTTCCTTTTTTCTAACAAATACTACTCTGTTGAAGTAACACATGAAGCGGCGACTGAGTAGAGCATATTATCACTAACATAAAAACTTTCATTTATTAATCAAGAAATACATTCATATTTACTTCTGAACTAGTAATCTCCTTATTATGATTTCCTGCTTGAATGTGTTTTCTCCATTCGCTAGATGGTTCACAGTGAGGTCTATTACTGCAAAAAGAAAGATCGACATGGTAGCGCGCGCTCTAGAAAAAAATTGCTAGCAGAGATGAGATAGCTGTGATAACTTTTCACACAACATAATTTATGATCTATCTCCACCATCGCTTTCAATATCAGCTCAAAGCTAATTATATTACTATAAAACACACAGTATTGTACTAATCACAAGTATAGAAACATAAGCAGCCCAAAATGAAAATAAAAACCATCAGTCGGTCTGCAGACCAGTACGTTCCTGTGAGAAATACCCAGGAATCAGCATTGCCCCGTAATTTAAACCCAGCATTACATCCTTTTGAGAGGGCCAGAGAATACACAAAGGCCTTGACTGCAACCAAATTGGAAAGAATGTTTGCTCAGCCATTTGTGGGCCAGTTGGGAGACGGTCACAGAGATGGTGTCTACTGTATCGCTAAGAACTTCAGTACTACCAACCAAGTCGCCAGTGGTTCAGGTGATGGAATCATCAAATACTGGAACATGACCAACAGAGAGGAGACCGTCACCTTCAAGGCCCATTACGGTATGGTTTCCGGATTAGTGGTGACCCCCAAACAAGCCAATATGTTGAGTTGTGGGGATGACAAGTATATCAAGTTGTGGTCGGTTAACCACGACGAGTTTGACCATCATTTTGACGAAGAGCAGGTTTATGATGTGAAAAATCGAGGACTTGTTAAAACCTTCTTGGGTGAGCATGCTTTCAAGGGCATCGACCACCATTTCAGTGACGACGTATTTGTCACTGGTGGTTTGTCTATCCAGTTGTGGGACATGAACAGATCCAATTACATCAGTAATTTGAGCTGGGGGGCAGACAATATCAACACAGTCAAGTTCAACAAGACAGAAACCAACATCATCGCATCGGCAGGGTCTGACAACTCCATCGTTTTGTATGATATCAGAACCAACACGGCGATACAGAAGGTGGTTACCAGCTTGAGAACAAACTGTATCAGTTGGAATCCCATGGAAGCATTCAATTTCGCAAGTGGTAGTGATGACCACAATGCGTACTTGTGGGATATGAGAAACTTGACCAAGTCGCTCAATGTGTACAAGGACCATGTAGCAGGTATAATGGACATTGACTTTTCCCCCACTGGTGAAGAGTTAGTCACGGGGTCTTACGATAAAACCATCCGTATTTTCCGGTCGAGAGAGGGCCATTCTAGAGACATTTACCACACCAAACGGATGCAGAGACTTTTCTGCGTCAAATACACCACGGATGCCAAGTACATTTTGAGTGGCTCCGATGACACCAATATCCGAATCTGGAGAGCCAACTCCGCCGACAGATCCAGTATAAAGTCCACCAGACAGAGAAACAAGATGGAATACGACAACGCGTTGAAGGAGAGATTCAAACACATGCCGGAAATCAAGAGAATCGCTAAGCACAGACACGTTCCTAAGGTGATTAAGAAGGCACAGGAGATCAAGCGTATCGAAATTAACAGCTTGAAGAAAAGACAGGATAACGACAGGAAACACAGCAAGCCGGGCAGCAAGCCGTATGTGTCTGAGAGACAGAAACACATCCGCGGTACCGCCATCAAGGACGACAATTAGACTAATGTACAATACTCAGTATGGGCCCGAAAACGTGACCTGGCGCACGTGCACCACACATATTTACCTCTCCCTCACCCGTAGCAGCTCCTCTTGGTCTGTAAGTTGGCCAGCCTGCACACGCGACACCGGTCGTGGGACCCATCCCCTCCTCAGACCCCCACAGCTGCCCGTGCCCCCGGCTGTTCCACATGTGCCAGCAGGCCAATCTCATCCGAGACATTAAATGTCGCGGCGCCGCGCACGACTTCCGGTGTTAGGCGCGCCGCAGCCTGTGTGCAGGAACCAACCCTATCAAGTGATCAGAAAAAATTTACCAGGCAGAACAAACACAGGTGTAGGCGTCCGATAGCAGTAGGAAGCCGATTTGACGAGGTAGCCGCCTATTTTCCAACTCAACCCGGTTGTGAACTGCATCTGTCAGCACGCGCACGTGATTCTGCCCGTTCACCTTAGCCCCGTTCCCCCTTGCGGTTGCGCTGTGTCCCGTGACTACCTGTACTTGCAAGCCTATCTGCCGTCACCAGTTGTCCGGAGCAGGATTTCCCAAACCCGCGAGACTGTGCTTTTACCTGTGTTTCCGTGTGTGTTCGCACTGGCCCGTTGGATCCCGACTCTTCCCGCCACCATCCAGCTGCTCTAGGTGGGTCCCGAGTGCTGTTTTTGTTGCTGTACCCCATTTAATCGCTCAACTGCAGCCTGAGCGCCCACAGCCGCCACTTGCATCCCCAATCCACCGCCGGACACCTCCCTACCAGCAGCCCCGCTGTTAGATACCCATAGAACACCAATTCGCCCCCGGTTTTGGCCCGTTCCCCCAGTTTCCAGCCTGCAGAACATAATTGTGGATGAGTCTGTAGCCGTATTTTCCACCCCCACGCAGTCCACACCACACTCAGGCCCGAAGCCCACCTCACTTGAAGCCAGAGCCCCGCCGCCAGCTTCCGTTTCTTTGCATTTCATCCCCGTTTTAGTGCGTAAACCTCCCCACCACCATGCCCGACAAACACAAGCTCAAGCTCTTTTCCCACTTCAAACAACCAACCTCGCATCCGGACGAGGAACTTGCGCCCCAGACATCCAACCATTCTCTCACCAAAAAGTTCCTCGGCTTCCACATTGGCAAACATGAGTCAAGTGACTCGTTGACCAGCCCCACCCTCACCAACTCGTCCGACCACCAGCAACAGCACCACCAGCACCACCACATCGCCGCCCCGCAGCCCCAGGCCAACTTCCAGTTGACCCCCCACAACATCTCCAACTCGGAGGTGGCCTCGCCTCCGCATGTGGGCAGCAGCGCTACCAGCCAGGGCGGCTCCGACTCGCGCACGACGTCGCCGCAGCCGGGGTCCCGGGCGGGCGGCGCTACCACGCCGCTGCACCACGACGACTCGCACGCCTTTTTGCAGTCGAACTCGATGGTCGAGCTCCGCAACTTTTTCAAGACCAAGAAGACGTCGTCCGCCACCAGAAGCAAGTTGGAGTACAACAGTCTCATCCACCTGCCGCCACCGTTGATGAACATCACCAACAGCGGCATCAACAGCGGGTTGCATTCCCGCGAGCATTCGTCGACCAACTTGGCGTCGCTTATCAACCAGACCTCGTCGCAGTTGCTCCACACCGCCACGCACAGCCACCTGACACTGACTAAGGACCCGTTCACCGACGACAACTCGCCGTTGGTGAAGAAGTACGGCAAGATTGGCAAGGAGCTTGGGTCCGGGGCTGGCGGATCGGTCAAGTTGATCATCCGGCCGTCGGACCAGAAGACGTTTGCCGTGAAGGAGTTCCGGCCGCGGAGACTGACTGAAACACTCAAGGACTACACCCGGAAGTGCACGGCCGAGTACTGTATCGGGTCCACCTTGAAGCACCCCAATATCATCAAGACCATCGACATCATCCACGAGAACAACCGCTACTTTGAGATCATGGAGTTTGCTCCTATAGACTTCTTTGCGGTGGTGATGAGTGGGGAAATGTCGCGGCAGGAAATCAACTGCTGTCTCAAGCAGATCTTGGAGGGTGTCGCATACTTGCACAACTTGGGCTTGGCCCATCGTGACTTGAAGTTGGACAACTGTGTCATTACCACCGACGGGATCTTGAAGATCATTGATTTTGGCAGCGCCGTCATATTCAAGTACCCCTATGACCAGTACGGCAACTCCAAGGATTCCATCCATCCCTGTCACGGGATAGTTGGCTCGGACCCATATTTGGCGCCGGAGGTGTTGAAGAATTCGTCGTCCTACAACCCTCAGCCGGTCGACTTGTGGTCCATTGCTATCATCTACTGTTGCATGACGTTGAAGCGGTTCCCCTGGAAGATTCCCAATGCGGACAAGGATAACAGTTTCAAGTTGTACCTGTTGACGGACGACAACTTCCACGACTACTATTTGAGCAACGAGTGCCACAAGTTGTTGTTGCAGCAGCGTAAGTTGAAGAACATGTTGGTGAAGCTGAACAAGCGCAAAAAGATCCTTAGTGCCGCTGCGGCCAACGGCGCCAAAGCGGAAACCGAGCCCGAGGACCAAGTGATGGAGGGCGACACCGATGCCAACGCCAGCGCCAACGCCAATGCCGCTAACGACCGCAACGAAAACAGCAAAAACGACGAGGATGACGACGAGGACCTGAAGAAGGAGGTGCTCAGAAAATCGAGTATCGCTACCACCGCCTCCAAAATCGACCCCAGCGACATTTTGTCCGACGAACAGACCCAGGAGGTGATGGAGCAGCTCAAAGAGATCGACCGCAAGCTCGAGGAGTACGAGGAACAGAAGAACGTGCTGAAAAACAAGTTTTTGGAGCGCAAGAAGTTGGAGTCGCCGCACACGGAGGAGCAGCCGCAGAACGAGGAACCAAGCGGCGACAAGAGCGGGTCGGAGGCAGAGCCCACGTCGGCAAAGAGGAAGCAGCCGCACCACCACAAGCAGATACACGGTCCCTACAGATTGATGAGATTGTTGCCGCATGCGTCGAGACCCATCATCCACAAGATGCTCCAGATCGACCCCCGCAAGAGAGCCTCGCTCGAAGACATCATGACGGACGAGTGGATCAGCGAAATCCAATGCTGCACCTTGAAGCGGGTGGCTCGGAGCGCTGATAATATCGGCAGCAACTTTGAGGAGGACGAGGAGGATATTCTTGTGAAGGGAGTGCCAGCCCACGAACACACAGTGGTGCTAGACGGCTGAAGATGTGCAATGTTATGATAACGAAGTATTCAGTTCTTGACCGGTGTCGTAGTTAGCCATGTGTGTATGTGTAGCTCGATGATTAAATGAAATTACCCCAGTATGTGTGCGCCGCGGCTGCTGGCTATAGGGCGCAGCACGTGACCCGTATTTTTTGGTTGTGCGCACGACGACCCCCAGGACGTTATCTCAGTGGGTAGGGGACGTATACCGCTGGGGCGTGTTCGGCAGCAGCAGCACATTCTCTGGTAGCAACACCGCAATGGCGTCGCCCAAGCCCCCACCACCGCACCTCAACCCCATGCGGTTGAAAACCGCGCTCAAAATGGCGATCAGCAAGCTGAAGTTCCTCCAGGAGAAGAAATCGGCCCTTAGCAAGCAGCAGAGAAGACAGTTGGCGGACCTCTTGACGCAGGGTAAGGAGTCCAGCGCCACTATCCGGGTGGAGAACATCATCCGTGACGATATCTACATAGAGTTGTTAGAGTATTTAGAGCTTTACTGTGAGTTGTTGTTGGCGCGTATCTCGATTATTCTAGACCCGGCCCGAACCGTGTGTGACGCTGGGTTTGTGGAGGCGGTCCAGCTGATCATATACGCCGCGCCGCACACGGAGTTGAAGGAGCTAGCCTCCATCAGAGACATTCTTGTCCACAAGTACGGGGTGGAGTTTGGCAAGAGCGCCGTGGACAACACGGACGGTCACGTGCCGGAGCGAATAGTGAAGCGGTGTCAGATCGACCCGCCTGCTCCGGAATTGGTCAAGTTGTATTTGTGCGAGATAGCCAAGGCGTACGAGGCGCCGTATTCCGGTTTGAAGGACCTCCAAGTGGACGAGAAAGATGTAGGGGTAGGTGATGCCGACGATGCCGACGACGACGACGACAGCCCTAGCGGAGGGGTGAAGGAGCTAGCACAACCCATAGCGGAGACCGCTGACGGTGCCGTGACAAAGCCGGTGTCCAAAGCAAAGACCCAGCAGGAGGAGTTTGACTCTCTCAAAGCCCGGTTTGCCGCGCTTAAAACGGGCAAGTAGCACACGATTGTAATATACGACACGATACAGCCGCACATGCGTATGAGAGATGCTGTTATATACGCCTTATCTGCTAGATGGACTCGTTGCTGTCGACCAGTGCTGGCAGTAGCTCGGTAGTAGTACGCGCGCTACCATGTGGCCGGAGCTACCAGTTGCACACCAGTCCCACTACACGCGAACCGTCCATGTCCGCAGAATCACGTGGGCGTGTTCACACGTAGTCCTGCAACCGGGCCGTGCCCTCAAAAGCGCCCGTTTCATCTCCGCCGTCTCCACAGTCCGGCCCGGCCTGTTAACTATGGCCAATGTGCCGTTCCTGCACACAGACCGGGCCCGATTTGCAATGTTTTGATTTCTACCTACTACCACTACTTGCCATGAATACCCACCAAACACCACATACCGCACCGTATTCTCCAGTCCTGTCTGCTCAAGATGCCAGAGGGGTCCCAGATCCTCACCCAGAAGCAGCAGGAGGAGCTCAACAAGGCCATCATCCAGTATTTATCCCACACACTACCTTCTCAGCAGGCCCCGGTCCTCGAGCTAGCCCTGCTATTGCAAGTAGATCCTGCAGAATCGGTGGCTGATGCCTATCTCGAGAAGAAATGGTCCACAGTAATCCGGCTTCAGAAGAAAATCATGGATTTGCTGGCAGAAGTGTCCGGGTTGCGGGCCGTCGTCGATGCCCAGACCGCAGCACACACCGGAACCGCTGCCCCCACATCGACCCGGGCCAGGATCAACTGGATTCCGGCAGGTTCCGGATCGGTATTCCAGACCCAGCCCAACCAGCTCGTGATTTCGGCCCTGTTACACCCGGTTTTGCCCGTAATTGTCGCCGGAACTTCGGACGGAAGCATCATTCTGTGGAGTATTGTCCACGACGAGAGCTCGGTGCCGGATAAGATCGTCCGGGCCCATGCCAGGGGCGTTAACCGGCTCGTGTGGTCACATTACCCGGTCGATTTGCTGTCTTCGGCGCTGTCTGGCACCAAATACTACGCGTTGGCCTCCTGTTCCGCCGATTTGACCATCAAAGTGTGGAACGGCGCTACATACCGGCACATACGGACGCTTTCTGGCCATGAACACACGGTTTCCTCAGTGGCGTTTTCGCCCGTTAACGGCACAGTGCTATATTCAGTGTCACGTGACCACTCGGTTCGGGTATGGGACCTTGTGGAGGGCCAGTGCATCAAAACGTTTGTGGGGCATAGCGACTGGGTCCGCGACATCGATGTCGCCAGCATTAATGCCCTGATTCTGCTTCATACCCTTAAGCAGTCCAATTTGGGCGACTTTCTTCTCACGTGCTCCAGTGACCAGTCGGTGCGGGTGACGTACGCCGGCACCGGAGCTGGTGTCGGCATGCTTGTGGGCCACACGCATGTAGTGGAGACGGCCCGGTTTTTGCCCGTGACGTCCAACTTTGTGCTTGACAAATACCTCCGTGATAACTCCGGCACATTCCCCGGCATTCCAACCGAGTTGGTGTCCGATAACATATACACAGACAAGCTCGGATTCAAGTACTGCATTTCCGGTGGCAGAGATAATACGCTTAAATTATTTCTAATACCGCCGCCTGGTGTGACGGAAGATGGTCATGTGACACCCACCAAGTACAATGGCGGTGTAGGTTGGGAAATAGCGACATTGTCTGGCCACACTGCATGGGTCAAAGCCATTTCGGTGCATCCCAACGGAAAGTATATTTTCAGTGCCAGTGAAGATAAATCAGTGCGGGTATGGGATTTAAGTACCCTCAATGTGTCTGGTGGTGTCAAATGTGTGAAAGTTCTAAGTGGTCACGAAGGGTTTGTCAACACAGCAGATTTTGCTCGGTATACGCTCAAAAACACCGATTTTTCCCACATAACCGGCGAGTCGGAACTACAGACAGAAATACTAAGACAGATAGAGATGCAGATGAAGTGTTTGTTTATAAGTGGAGGCACCGACTGCACGGTGCGGCTCTGGAAATAGGGCTCGGTATAGCCGTGTATTTATTGTAATTAGCTCTGTATTATAAGCATGTGTATTGCGGAAAGCTGCGCATGTTCCCTACATCGTTAAGCTACTGTAGCTGATTAAAAATGCATCGTGTGTAAAAATGGCTACCGCTTGGCCAGACGTATCCTAGCTACACACAAGAAAACTATCGACCCCGCACATTGTCAAAAAACTCGTGGTCCACATAGCCACCCGACATGGAAGTTGCGACGTTCCGTTTGAACTGGGCAATGTCCTTTACAAGCGTGTTGGCGGCATTCTTGTTCAACGGATCATTGGGATTTGGTTCTAGAAACAAGTGGTTCAATCCCATAACCACCGAATTGATGCTCAAAACAGGCCGCCACTCTTCCCGGAGAATGTTTAAACACACATTGCCCTCCAAATCGATGTTGGGGTGGTAGATTTTGTTGGTGCATTTGACCTTGGGTGGCTCAAAGGGGAAGCTCTGGGTCACTTCCACGGTAAACCAGAAATGGCCGCCACGGTAGTACCCTCCCACGGGGGAGATTATGAGTCGAAAATTGAAGAAATCGGCGGGATCAGGAAACTCGATTTTGGTGCTTTGCGGCAAGTCGAGTTCGGTGAGATGCTTCTGTAGTAATGCTTGTGCACTGGACACTTTAGGTGCGGTCGGTTCGGTAGAGCCAGCTCCATTTTCGGCCCGATTCTTGGCGGCAAGTTCTTGCTTCTTGCGCTGCTGCTCCCTGAGCTTCAACATTGCGCGGTGGTGTGTGGATAGTGTAAGCAGAAGCGGAGTATTGGATCAGTAATCATCTCACAATCCATATCCGGTCCGGTGCGAAAAGTCACGTGACGCGGAATATAAGGTCACACTACCATAACCCGGCTTGTACAATGGAATACTTCCTACATGCTCTAAACTACTGCGCACTTCTGTAGCACCGTTTCTAGCGTCGTCTTGTACTGTTTCCTTTCCCCGAACAGCACCGTGGTCTTATCGCCGAACCCATTGAGCACCTCTTCCTCTTCGTGTACTTTAGCCTCCACTAGCCGTTGCATAGTCTTCAACTGCTCACTCTCACTAGCCTGCAACTTCAATAGCCTCATTAGCGACAAGTACGGCGTTATTGGCCCACATCGCACCAGCAATAGCCACTTGAATTCTGCCATTATATCGGCACCCATATCGGTCGTGCTCTCTACTCCATCATATTCCAACATTGGACACTCAGCGTCACTCTGGTCGTTGATGCCCCGTGCTATGCGGTTATACTCCGCCACACTGTACTGTACACTGCTGTTGCAGCCGGTTTTGCAGCCAATGAAATACTCTAGTAGCCCCCACACGGCGGGGTCCCCTAAGCTACTGCGACACAATTGGTGCACGCCTTGCCATATCTGGTCCAAGATAGTAGAAACCTCGTGCTGGCGTTGACTCTTTTCCATACACACTAGTACTGCCGTGAGCCAGCGCAAAAATGTGCACGCATAGTAATTGGCAAAGTGGAGCTGGCAGCTCTTGATGGCTCTGTCTACTACCATAGCGCCCGTGCGGGCGATGTGCTCCACGTCACCGTCACCGCGTATTATATCACTACACAACGTAAAGATGCACAATTTCCGGATCCAGAACCACAACGAAGAACTCTTATTGATGCGCTTCAAGCGGCTGGCGGCAAAAGTGGTCATAACGTCCAACTCGTTTTTTACAAACGCCGCTCCGTTTTCTCCGGTAGCCAATTTGTACACGATCAATTCGTGCATTCTGATGATGGTGTGGTTTTCGTTGGTGGTGATCATGTACCCCACCGACGCCAAATAGAGATTCCACACGCTGCTTTCGCTGCCGCTGTCCACGACTGTGCGGAAGTCTTCGCTGATATCGGCTATTTTCGCGTGCCAGTAGTGGTGGCATTCCTTGAATAGTTTGAGGTAGTTCTTTTTGGTTACCCCAATCTCGGTAGTATCGTTCTGCTCGTAGGTTATAAATGCATTGGGCACCTCATTGGGCCCGATTATCTCCACTGTTTTCCACCGTGAGTCACTGGCGGTGATAATGTCGTATAATCGCTGGCTGAATTGCACCATGGTTCCCAGCTTTATCGCCCAAACCGGGTACGGTTGTGCAACCATCGCAGTATCGCGACATTTAAATTTCTGCTCTTTGCGCTAGTTAGCATCCCATTAAATTACAGCAAAAGACACATAACCGTCGTATGGCTACCTACTCAGAGTTGATTGATTTGGGTGATGATGGCACGCAGGTGGTGCCGCCTGTAGATGACCTCAGTGAGGCCATGTACAGCAATACCAAGTTGGGCTATGTATTTGAAAATGTGCACCACTCGGAAACCAGTGATGAAAGCATGGAAGAAGATGCAGAAGAACAGGACCAAGACGCAGACCAAGATGCGTCGCAAGCGGTTGATGGTGCTCCGAAACCAGCAGGCGAATATCCCGGTCAAATTCAGGGCAGAATTGCTGATCAATCGGACAAAAGGACCACTTCCTCCAACTGGAGTTTGAAAAGAGTGCTAGTGGGGGCACATCAGGGCTGGGTGCGGTCCGTGGCGGTGGACCCGGTCACAAATAGGTGGTTTGCTACGGGCTCATCGGACTCTACCATAAAAGTGTGGGACTTGGCCAGTCTGAAGATCAAGGCGACTTTGACCGGCCATATTATGGCCGTGAGAGCAGTAGCGATATCGCCAAAATACCCCTACCTTTTCTCCGGTTCGGAGGACAAAACAGTACGATGCTGGGACTTGGAGCGAACCAACTCGGCGTCAGGGGCCCAAATCAGAGACTATCATGGTCACGTGGGCGGCATTTACTCCATGGCCTTGCACCCAGAGTTGGATGTCTTGTTTACGGCCGGAAAGGACGCAGTTGTCCGTGTATGGGATATACGATCACGAAACGCCATTATGGTACTCACCGGACACAGAAACGACATCAGCTCGGTGGTGAGTCAGATCGAGGATCCTCAGGTGATCACCAGCTCCATGGATGGGACCATCCGGTTGTGGGATCTCCGCAAACAGAGCACCGCTCTCACCATAACACAGCACACAAAGAGTATACGACTGATGGTCCTCCATCCCCAGGAGATGACCATGTGTTCTGCGGACTCCAACGGTAACATGAAACAGTGGTTGTTGCCCGGAGGACAGTTGCTTAATGAGTTTGGTCATCCCGACGACGGCAAGATAGTCAATACACTAAGCATTAATCCTGCTAATAATGTATTGTTTGCGGGCTACGATGATGGCAGAACTGAGTTCTATGACTATGTCACGGGTGACTTGCTCCAGAGCGGGAATACCGCGCCGGTAACGGGACTGACCGAGTCAGCTATATATGCCTCCAGCTTCGATATGCTGGGATTGCGGCTCATTACGTGCGAAGGTGATAAAAGTATCAAGATATGGGGTGAGCAGTAAGCGTGTACATTAGATGTAGTATTTGTAGCCCTAAAATGTATAATAGAACGGACGGCCTACCCAAAATGGAGATTACAGTTGTGCATTTATTGTTACAACGCTATACACTCTATTACATGACATGACTTCGTGACTACCAGCCAAAACGCAATTGACTGGCAGTGAATAATGGTGGCGTCCAGTTGAGCTTGCTGGGATCTAGCTCGTGTTTCTTCTTCTCCTTTACTTTCTTCACTAGCTTCTCGTACATGGACATGATCTGGTCTGTTATCACTATAATGTGTTGTCCCTTGTAGTATCTGAGAATCTGCAATGTTGTGAGTGTGTGCAAAATGTCAGTGGTTGTCATGCAAGTCATGGCCGATATTTCTTCTATGGTGATTTCGCTGGAACTGCCGCTCGGTGCCGGACTCGATTCATCGTCGCTGCTTGGGGGGTTGTTCTTTCTGTATAGTGATGGGCTGTTTCTCTCCACCAACAATTTTACAAGCAAATCGGTCCAGTACGCTCTGTACGATAAAAGCCCCAAATCGGAAAGCGGTTTCTCGGGCGATCCCACTTTATGCTCTACATTGGACAACATGTACGAGAACTGTATGAGCAACTTACCGTAACCCTTCTTCTGGTAGCATGGAAGAGTCAAAATACACGCCACATTATACCCATCGGCACTTTCCTTTTCCTTGGAGAAAAAACCCACAACGTGGTGGCCCTGGTCAGACTTTATAGTCATCACATAGAACAAGAAAGGATCCACGTCGTAGTATAAAGTCTTGTGATCCAAAAACAACTTACAGAGCAAACACAAGTTTCTGCACCAAGTGCGCTGTTTTCTGCCATCTATTTCCCAGAAACTGACTTTGGAATCGCGGTATATCTCGTTTCCCGGTGGATGCTTCATGGAGCATTTCGATCTGTACCGCTCAAACTGCTTACGCGAACCAAAGTACGACAATGTAAAGTCACAAATGTAGATCTGGTCTTCCTCGGTAAGCTCTATGGGATACGAGGAGAAGTACCACGGCTCGATGATGTGTTCTCCAAGCACAATGGTGGACAAGTTCCGCACACGTGACACCTCCGAGTGGTTCTGAATCATGGACCCACTGGTTCGAAGTTTCTTGATCTCATCTTCACGTGACACCTCTTCTCCCGCCCGTTTCAACCCCTGCACATTCAAGTTATCCAAATCCATTTCATCTTCGTTACCAGTAGCTGGTGTAGCACTACCCTCACTATTATCAGGTTGGGGTGTTCCCACCTCAGAATTCTGGACACTCATCGCCACCAGCTTGTCTTTCAGTCTCTGAGGTTGCTTGGCTGTCTTCTTTTTCAGCTTGTTGTCTTTTTTATCATCTTTCTTCTCTGTTTTTACCTCGGGGTAGATTAGAGCTCGGTTATAGTCGATCCTGTCGGTGCTAATCCACTCATCTAATCTCTTGTTGAACTCCTGGTAGTGCACATAAAAGACTGTTTTGTCTTTCTTGACGTGATGCTGTAGGATTTCAGCTATTCGCTTTTCTCCGTCTTTGGATACATACACTTTACACCCGATAACAATGTCATGCTCTGTGAACTGGGGACCCTCGTCTTCGGTCGTAATTTTGATGGGGGTGGTAGCCAGCGGCGACAGAGATGCGGGATCGGATGCCATATTGGGCTTTTTTGATTGATTAGTGTGTGTGTAGTGTGCTTTGTGTTGTATTCGGAAGATTTTCAGTATCAACACAAAAATTTACTAGAAAAATCTGGTGCAGAAAAGCACGTGACTCGCGCTACCAGATAGTTAGTGCTATGATATCTTCCAGATGAATGTCGCACCTGTGGTATCCGTAAGACATTTTCTAGGTAAGTAATATTTTGTCGCTCTTGAGGATTAATTTTCGCTGGTGCTCCCTATAAGTATTCGTTAGAGATGAATTAAATTTTCTGATAATGAAATAATATATTGTCATATTATATAAGCTAAAAAAGTCTTACTACATAATTGTAAATATCGTAGAATATGCAAATATAAATTCGCTATAGTACAAATCAAATGAGTCGAAAATAAATTCAGCAATTCGCTGAAACTAGAATTAAATATTCGTAGTAGAAAGATAAAATTAGTCGCAATTCAAACAAAAGAATTGCGGACTCCCTAGATGTGATATATCGCTAATCTAAGACCATAGATTTTGCTGAAGGCAGGAGAATTATTTCACTACCAAATGGCGTTAAAACCGCTGCCGACGAATGGTTTAGCAAGCCTTCTACATCAACATCGTCTACAACGAGATTACCCTGTTCATCTACAAGAGGCACGGAGGTACGGAGGTACTTAATTATCTACACTCTACGGGTTATGAATTCTCTTTTTCGACTGCCTGCCCAATGTAAGATCCCTGTCGCTAAGAAAAAAACAAAATCTAGAACCAAGCATGTTCTTTAATTATTAACTCATTATAACCATTAACTTTGTCAATTTGAAGTCTTGCCTTGTTGTCTTTACTTTACTTTACTTACTCTGGTTTTAATCCCTTTTAACTTTAAGATTAAACTTTTTATCCAATTTATATTTAAACTCTCCAACCTAATTTTGAAATATCCCGTAATTTTCCTTTCGTCATACATATTTTGACATATTTCAATGCCCTTTACTTCCTTCTTACATACATACACGTTTTACATTATCGTAAAAATTACCTCGTTGTATATAATTATCAATACGGAATACTACGAATATGATACAATGCAACTCATTCTTAACTTTTTAAACACAATAAATATTTATTTCTTCTTTACTATTGAATGTAATAAATCAGGCAATTTAATTATAATACTTCGTTCGATATATCGGTATCTCGCTTCCGTTTTCTTTTTTATTTTGTACCACCAAATTTTCTATTTTTATCCACATACAACATGTCTCTTTTCGTACTTTAATTTTTTGCAATTTCTTTTTTATTTTACTTCCCTTTTGACCTGATTCTTAATAGGACAATAATCTTCCATAGTTTTCCAAGGTTTAGATAACTTATAAACTTTACCAAATTTATCCCAGTCAATCCCAATAACAACTGGTATCATTGATCCAGTTGGTAATTTCCATTTCTTATGACCAATAACTTTCAATATCGAACTAATTAATCCCGAATGGGATACGATACTAATAACATCACCTTCTTCTTGTTTCAATTGTTGGAAAATGTCAATTAATAAAGCTTGAGCTCTCCAATTCCTATGTTGTTTACTTTCATGAACTTTATCCGTCCATAATAAATCATCATTAAATCCATTTTCAAATGTTAAAAAATCAAAATTATCTTCTAAATATTTCCGATCATGACGTTTACTCTCAGTTCCAATTCCATAACTTTCCCGAGTAAATTCCTTCACTGTAGCCTTTTGATCAGTTTTATCCTTCCACATTAATTCCCAAGTCCTAACTGTTCTTCGTAAGGGACTTACGTAAAATTGATTTGGTAATGGTAATTCTTCTCTATCTAATTGACCTCTTAAATCATTAATTTGTTTGATTCCTAAGGGGGTCAATAATGCATCTTCCCATTCAATTACATCATCTCCAGATTGTAATTGCCAATAGCATCCCCATTCTGAACTGTTATAATACGATTTGGACATCGCATAGTTATGCCATCCTTCTCCATGACGTTGTAAATAAAATAATTTGTATGATTTTTTATCACCATGTTGGATATTAAGTTTTCGGATATCTTCAAGGACTTTTTGCCAGGTGTATGGTTTTTTCAAACTTATATTGTTAATATCCTCGATGGAAATTATTTCATCCAACTCATCATCTTCATCTTCATTATCTTCAATTTCAAATTCATTATCCTTGACGGTTTGTTTGAAATATTGATCGATGGAATGTAAATATGGTGGTTTGGCAAGGAATGATTCTTCATCATCATTGAATATAACTTCTTGTTGAGAATTAGGCCTCGTGTGATCAGGTAAATATGATCCATTAATAATTGTTATAAGCCATAGTATAGCAACTACGATAATAGTAACAATATTTGCACTCATTATGGATAATGTATATTCCTTCTATATACAACAACAACCCACGACAACAACACCAAACCTTCAAAATGATAGAGAATATCAACTAAAGAAGAAATAACGACTCCAATGTTTTGATAAATGATAGTAGTTATCCATACATAAAATGAAAAGCAGCAATAAATAAATAAATATTTTTTTGTCACACGATGTCATCTTTTGCTAAAAAATGACAACAATTTAATATTACAGCAATTTATAACTACCTCACTCATCAAATTCATCATTAAGCCATGACTCCAGAATCAATTGAACCAACTCAAGTTGAATCACTTTCAAAACTCATCAAACAATATGAATCCCAAATCAAAGCCTTCGAACATGATATTAAACGAATTTTATCATCCAAAACCATTAAACAGTTAAATTTTCCCTTTTCACCTAAATTAATTATTAAAACTCCCGCTATTGAAAATATCATTACTAACGTTTTAACTATCTACATTATCAAAATTAAATTATTAAGTCAATTAGATTTATTAGAATCAAAATATTTCTATAGTAAATTATGTGGAGAGATTAATTCAAGTTTATGAAATATCATTAATAAATCATCAATTGTAAAACAATATGATAAAATGTTAACCATGACAGCAGGAAACAATGCTAATCCATCATGATGTTTGAAATCACTTTATAATAATCATTTTAAAACAGAATATCTATCAAAAGATTAAAAACCCTACGAAGTTTAATGATTTATCTCAAATTAATCTTAAAAATAGACAGGGTAAGATATTATCAACCGTTGACAAGATAGGCACATTTCATCTTTTGTTATATTAGAATTTAAGTTAAGACCCACTTTTGGAAAAAGAAAAAGTTATGGATAGGATATTAGTTTGACCCTGAACATGGACGGAAAGTATATCAAACTAAAAACATTGGGGAGCGGCTTCACGCCCCTCTCTTATTTTCTGAGGATGCATGCAGTTTTAGCGCAAAATTTGCATTAGAAATGATTTGGATTAAAGAACCAAAAAATAGAAGCTATCATAAGTTAATTATCTTTTGCTCTATATAGTTAGTTGGGACTTAGTCGTCAAATTTTACTTTCATGAAAAATGTCCGCCTCAAGTCTATATACAAGCAATACTACCTCCATTACCCTTTTAATTTTAATATCTAAATTCCTCCATTGATTCCCCTTATTATATTCTTTATATTCCGAATTGGTTGTGAAACTTAATTACGGCATGTAACAAACTAGTAAATTTCCGAGACAATATACTTCAAAATTCTGTATATATTTATACGAACGAACAAAAAACAGCCCCTTTCTGGATTAGGTAGCTTCTCGCGTGCACTTGTCTGTCATTTCCACCCCATAAAAAAGATTGATTCAAAAATAATATAAAAAGGCAAATAAAATCCTTCTTTTATAGATTTTTATAGATTGTTGTTCATATTAAATATATGTGTTATATTAAATATTTATATATTAAATATCAAAAAAACATTTATGCCAGAAGGAACAATTCTGCCTTCTAATATCGTTTTGGGTGCTACGCTGGTATTAGCTATTACGTCTTTATATTTTTCTTTGTTTGGCGAACTACGTGATGCTGTCGTTTTGTCTTCTTTCACTATGGTGTTTATTATTATTACACTTAGTTTGCGGAAGTAACTCCTTAGACAATGATGATGAATATTATGTCGGATGGAGTGAATCAGGACAACTGCAAGCCTTGCCATCAGCCGGACAAGTAGCAATCTATGGGTATCTATTAGATTAATACAATCCAGATAGCAGTACGTATGGATATCAACCACAAGGTTTATCAGCTTCAAATAACGATAAACGGTCTCCTTTAGAATTTTGCTTACGAAACAACGCAAACTATGGAAGTTGTGTTGCCACTGCCTCGTTTGTATCTGGGACCACACTCGCTATTGCAGCTTTGATTGTGAGCAGGAGTTCATCGTCAAACTGTGCCTGGACAGGTGTTTATACACCGAACGCATTATATAATGATGTGTTTTTTAGTTATGAAGCCACCGGGAGTTGCTCAACTACGGCAACCGTTGCTCAGTTACAAAATGCCTTAACTGAATGGATCAATGGTCAAAACGGCGGAAAGGTTTGTTCTTTCCAGTGCTTAGACGGCACTCACTTCGGTGCTTGGAAAGGATACGTCTCTTTTGGGACTAACGAAAATATGGTTGATCCTTCTTCCTCTTTCTTAATGGGTTTCTTGCTGGTCTGAATCATTTCTAAATCTTCAGATTCTCTAGGACGTGAATTATGAGAATTTTTGTACTGACTCAAATTGGTAGTTTCAAGTGGCAACAAGCCTTCTACATCGACATCATCGATAACGGGATTACCTTGCTCATCTACACGATTGTTATTCCCGTCATCGAAGACAAACGCATAACTCATTGCTAACTCTCTTGATTTTAAAACATTAGAGAGGAAGTTAGTCCCTGACAATTTAATTTGATTTTCAAAATTCGCGATACCTTCCTAGAGTTTTTAGTACAACGATTATAATTTAGGATGACTTTAAATAATTTTTCCCTGCGATAATTAATTATTCAGTAGGACGAAAAGATTACATGACTACTACGCTTTCAATTATAATCCAACTGCGAAATCAGAGGCAACTATAAAATGAATTACAATTAGTAATGTTAGAGCTAGCGCATTTACACTTAGACGAAAATTATCTGTTTCCAGGGAGTGAAATTAAACTAAAAAATACAACGATATTCGGTTACGACAGGTGCGACATTCATCTGGAAAATACTGTATATTACTGCTACGATCAAGATTTAGAGGGTGAATACCAGTGAGCTGGAGATTCTAGTTACATTTCTTGTGTAAGATTAATCTATTTCCGTGTTTGCACCATTGCTTGATGCTCCATATAACCAGAAACTGATTTCTTTAAATTTTTCAGTGAAATTGGGTTAAATATCGTATTGGGGCAACATACAAACCACGATAGAGACAAAAGCGCAATATTCTACCGGATTCTACGACCAAGGGCATTATTTTTAATGAGAGCAGTTTCATGTGTTTTCTTTCCAGTACAACGTTCATGCAAGTGTACGCTGAATACAGTGTGCGGAACACCGATAGTTGCTTCTACAACAGCAATTTCAACTATGCCTACTGTAAAACAGCCCCAATGCAATGCCAGGATAGTAATAATGAAACTCACCTGGTATTCATTATGACTCTTCAGGGGGAGTTTCTCTCCAATTTAACCGGTGTAGCCAATAGCCATTGAGATTGCCCCGCCGCCGCTGTTTAATTTGCTCGCTACGCAAACACACGACCTCCCTAAATCGGGGCGCACCCTCCCCATGGCGCTAACTCCTCTCCCCACGCCCGCCTAAAAAAAGTTTGCTTTTAGGGGGAATTTGGATTTTACTGTGGGAGATGGCGAGTGCGCGCCGCCCCATAGCGACATTTAGTGGAAAATTATTAATGGCCCGGGGGAGCCACCGGACTGGCCACTGGATTTTGGCTAATAGTGACCCCATTTCAGTCGTGTGTTACTATTTTGCAGTGTCGACACACTAGTTGCACTATTTACTGGTTCAATTGCCATGGTTGTGTTACGTAGATCCGCCAGAGTCGCTGGTAATGCCGCGCAAGCCGCTCCCCCACCATTTGAAGAAGAGCCCGCTAAGAAGAAGAACAAGGCTACCAATGGCACTGGGAAACCTACCAAGACCAATGAGTTGGAGGTTGGCGACAAGATTCCCGACATCACGCTCTTTGACGAAGACAACAATGAGATCAATTTGGTGGAAGCTGCTGCCAGAACCAAATACCTAGTCATTTTCGCCTACCCCAAAGCCTCTACCCCTGGTTGCACCAGACAAGCTTGTGGCTTCCAGAGAAACTACGAGTTTTTGAAGAGCAACAATGTGACGGTGTTTGGCTTGAGTGCTGATTTGCCCAAGTCCCAGAAGAACTTTGTCACCAAGCAGGGGTTGGAGTACTCGTTGTTGAGCGACCCTTCTAAGGAGCTCATTGGGTCTTTGGGTGCCAAAAAGTACCCTACTGGTATCAAAAGATCTCACTGGATCTTTGTGGATGGTGTGTTGAAGGTGAAAAAGATACAGATCTCGCCTGAAGCTAGTATAGAGGGAGCCAAGGCCGACATTGAGAAGTTTATCAAGGCCGACGCTTCTGGACCAAAGGCCGAGCCAGAGGCAGAAGACGCTAAAGAAGAAGCAAAAGAAGAAGTGAAAGAAGAAGTAAAAGATGAGTCAAAAGAAGAGCCAAAAGAAGAACCAAAAGTGGAAGAAGCCAAGGAAGAACCGGTGGCTGTCTAAAAGTTGTTTTAGTTTGAGTACGTAGGACAATGGATGTTTTATTGATTTGTGAGCGAGCGCAAATATGCTATATAAATCCAGGTTGACTAATGTGCAGCCAGTTCGACCGTGCTGATTAGTGTAGAATAGTACTTTTGTTTACTCCTCTGGAATCGCACAGAGATGTACCACACTTAGGCTATGTACCTTCTTCATGACCACCCTATATCACCCAAAGCAACGAGTTCAAAAAGATAGTCACGAGTAAACTGATCTTGCTGGCCCACCACCAGTGCTGTACAGTAAAAGAACAGTAGGAAAACTCAAACTTCCAGAAGTTGGACCCGTAGTCGAAATGGCCGGTCAAGATTCCGGTCTGGCCATTAAAATCACCCATCATGGATCTGACGACAATCTCACGAACAGGCTGTCTTTCAGTAGAGACCTTCTCCTTGGAAGCCACCCACTCGTTGTTAACAAAGTTGTAGTAGTCGTCACAGCCTTCATGGTCGTGTCCAGTAAGGATTATGCCTTCTTTGTCCCCATTGGGGAACGCAATGTCCAACACCTTCTGGCTGACGTTATACGACAAGTGGTTTTGCGAACGCAACTTTCCGTTTTTGTATGGCTCCTTGTCGTTGTCGACATAGTACTTGTGTTCAGGACCGTCCCTGCAGAGACCCTCCTTCTTGTAGAAGGGGATATGAGTGAGCAAGATGGTCGAGCCGTGGAAGGTGGGGTTTTCTCTGTCGCGCAAGTTTTCCAAGAATGACCAGGTGTAGTTGACAAACTCTGGCTGCAACGCAGGACCCTCCAAGGTCAACGAGTCCAACACCACGAGCCTCCACTCTTCTGGGGTGCCCTTGTTGTAGTTGATGACGTAGTTGTTCTGGCCAAACAAGTGATGGAAACGGGCCATGTGCTGCCATGTCGCATCGCCGCTGTAGCCAATGTCGTGGTTTCCGGTCAAGTTGACAAACAATGGATCGAAGAAGTTGGGCGCCTTGGCCGATGCATTGTACCAGTCGTACACATCGTTGTAAACACGTGACTCGAACCGGGCCACCGGGTCCATGGCCACTTCCTGCTCCAACCACCGCTGCCAGTCGTAGTTTTCGTGTTTCTGGTAGGTTTCAACCACATTTTGCTTATACGCTGCCGGTCTGCGGAACAAGCGCTCCACAAACCGGTTGGTTCTGTTGTAGAACTCGGAGTCCAAGATCCACTGCGACGAGAACAAGTCGCCCATGACCGCCACATGGCTCGGCTTTAACCGCTGCTGCATCACCGTGTATATGTGGCCCAAGTAGTAGTCGTTTCCGAAGTTGTCGAGCCTTTTGATGTAGGGTGTCAGCTTCCAGTTCCCGTTTATCTGGGGGTCGCCGAACATGAGGAAATGGAGGTCTTTGACCCTGCTTTTCTCATCGTATGGCAGCTCGGAGGCTCTGGTGGAGAAGTCCTGGAAGTGGGGGATGTTCAAAAGCAACTTGTCGGAGATGGACTCGGGCAAAAAGTTGAGGATTTCATGCTGACTCAAGAGCCGGTCGCTATCTTCAAACTTGTGCCAGTTGCACTGGTCCGTCAGGTTCAAAAGGTCGGGGTAGTAGTACACAAACAAGTTGAGCGCAATGGTGGCGACGGTCGCGACTAGCGTCAATACCCTGATACGAGACTTTAGCTCTGCCATGGCGAATTGGGGGTCGGTGGTGGAGGACTGGGTACTCGGAGTGGAGGGTGTCGGAGTGAAAAGTGGCAGCGGTAGCGCAAAATGACGTAAGCGCTGACAAAGAAAATGACAAGACGCCCACCCGCACGCGACGTATTTGTTGTTTGGCAGCAGGGTACAACGTAAGTGGATGGGCGGGCGCCTACGGGGTATGTGTTGGAATGGACAGTGACGCTGTGGTCGGCCAGTCACGGAGCTGATGAGACGATCGGTTGTTTGTGCGATTGATCAATCACTGATACAGGCTGACACACTGACTGATCCGTCGCCCAAACAGGCGATTGGCCCCCATCATCACGTGAATGGCTGGTGACGGCCCTGCCATTCAAACACTACAAGCCTCACTAACTATGATTTTTATTTAGCTATGTACGCGTACATACCCATGTCGTAATGCACCGAGAACCTATAAGGCCTCCTTCAAGGACTGGTTTAATCTAGCAACCTTGGACTGGATCGACAAGTCAACGGTCTTGTCACCCACTTCCACGATCAAACCACCCAAAATCTCAGGGTTGACTGGGTTGGACAACTTCAAGGTCTTGCCCTGGCCCACGAATTCCGATTTCTGGATGGCAGTCTGCAATCTCTTCAAGATCTTGGAGTCCAAGGCCTTGGACGAGGTCACCTTGGCCTCAATAATTCCGTTGTGGGCGTCGTTCAACAAGGAGAACTTCTCGTAGATGGACTTGAAGTTGGCCAATCTGTGGTTCTGCGATAACACGTTCAAAAAGTTGGTGGTGGTCTTGTCCAACTTCAAGTTGGCAGCAACAACCTTGATCACCTCGGCTCTGTCCAGCTTGTTCAAGGCGGGGTTGGTCAAGTACTCCTTCACCTTGGCGTCGGTGTCGATCAAGGTGTTGATCTTGGTCAAGGCCTGGAACGAGGTTTCCACGGAAGAGTCTTGCACGGAGGCCGAGTACAACGCATTGGCGTAGGTGCCGTCGATACCAAACAATTGGATAGGAGGCTTGACGGACTTGGTGGCGGTGGCCAAGGAGCGGGTAAAAGCACGGGAGGCCATCATCTTATACTACCAGGGGTGCTGTGGGCTATACTAACTGCTGCTTTTTAGCTATCCTCAACTGTTAGTGCGGTTTTCAGGTTTTTTTCAGCGGTTCGCACTTTGCCCCAAGCACCGGTTTTCATTGGTTGGCCGCTGTTTTTGTTAGTGCTGAGATGTACACTATGGGCTCCACTATGGGGGCCGCGTAAATCGCAGCACGCGACTCGAAAAAAAAAATTGTGAACAGACTGAAAAATTGCTTAACTATGGGCCCGACCGCTTAACTATGGCATATTGCGCCTAGACTCAGCTAACACTACACTCACGCCATGTTCCAGCTCAGACACAGCTTGAAATGGGCAAGCAGTGCGCGAGCTACTCGCATATGCACCAGGTGGGCCCGTTTTCAGTCGACGGCTCCGTCATCTGCCAGCTCCAACTCGCTCACTGATTTGGAGTTGCAGGATGAAGTGTACAGAAGACAGCAGAAGTTGTCGAAAATGGCAGTTGAAATCAAAAGCTACGCCAAGGGCGAACACATGCCCGGTTCTACTCACTTCAAGAAACCGGTACATCCCCATTTGCACAAGGGTCGGCCCGTGAAAGAGCTTACCGTACCCAAAAAGCAGACTGCTGGGAGAAACAACACCGGGAAAATCACAGTCAGAGGTAAAGGGGGTGGTCACAAGAGAAGAGTGCGTTTGGTTGACAATTTCAGATTGACTCCCGGCAAACAGTCAGTGTTGCGGATCGAGTATGATCCTAACCGTTCCGGCCACATTGCGTTATTGAAGCATAATGAAACCGGCGATTTGTCATACATTTTGGCTGCAGCTGGTTTGAGAGCAGGTGATTCTGTAGAGTCTTTCCGGGCCGGTATCCCCCAAGATTTCATCCAGGAAATGAAGGAAACCAACAACGGTGACATTGACGAAGCTTTGTTAGCATCAAGAATCATCCAAAGAGGCAATTGTTTGCCCTTGACAATGCTTCCAGTGGGATCAATCATTCACAACATTGGTTTGCAGCCGGGGGGAAAGGGTAAGTTGGTCAGATCAGCCGGTACCTTTGCCCGTTTATTATCAAAACACCCCGAACAGAACCGGGTTATTATCAAATTGAACTCGGGAGAGCACCGGTACGTACACATCAACTGCTGTGCCACTTTGGGTGTCGTGTCCAACAAAGAGCATCAGTCTATTTCATGGGGTAAGGCCGGTAGAAGCCGTCACCGTGGTATCAGACCAATTGTGAGAGGGGTGGCTATGAACGCACACGACCATCCTCACGGTGGTGGTAGAGGTAAGTCCAAGTCGAATAAGGTGTCGACCTCGATGTGGGGTATCAAGAAGTTTGCCAAGACGAGAAAGTTCAAGAATGTGAATAAGAACAAGGTGAGAGACAGAAGAGAGTAGTCTTGTATATAGTGCAATGCATGTAAATAATGGAGATGTGCGGAGGAGTGTAGTTGTGATTGTGCCTTGATTAATGGTGATACATTCGGACTTTTAAAGCACCACGCAGTATTACTAGAAAAATACTATTTACTGACAATACACTCTACCTACTGGTGCTAGCAAATCTGCTTTCGATTTTAGAAAATGCGTCAATGGCAATAATGCTAACAGTTAGCGCATTAAACAGTCCAACCTCTATACGCTAATAACTCTCATCCTGCGACGTCATACCATCGTACTCCTCTGGCTCATCTACTGATATGGCTTCCCGCCCACACATCTGCACATACACAGGCTCGTCATAAACAAATTTCAACGCGTTATCTACCGCTGCTGAAAGCTCAATCTGATCGTACAGAAATATACGGAGATCGGTAATTTCCATTACGACTACATCCACATTCTTTGTGTAGGTGATGTTGTAATCTTCCTTTAGTTTGAGTCGATCTACAAATACCAAGTTAGCCGCTTTCACCTCTACAAGAGTGTGCACCATATTGTATGTGATACGTTGATGGTAGCGAGTTTCGAAATTGACCACAGCAGACTCAAACGGGAACTTCACTAGTATCTTATGAGTGGAGTCAGTCAAAATTGCCGTTATATCGCTGTTGGCGGTCAGCTTCATGAATTGGGAAATGCGTAGTATGGGACTTACCTTCACTGCAGTACCATTATTGCCCACTACGTTCTTAACTATAAGTGGATATGTGTATATGTGGTTAGGTTTTATAGCATCAAGTACAGCATCCTGGAGCCAACTCTGTAGAAATGTCAAAGGATGATTATCAATGTTTGGCCTGTACATCGCAGAGAAGTATCATTGTTTCTGATACTACAGGTCTTAGATCTAATTATAAATTGGTAACATTTTGCGACACCGCGCTACCATGTATACTGATTTATCTATGTACAACTGTATTTATTTAAATCACTGGCCGATGTTATCCTCATCACTACTAACTCTTCTCTTCTTTTTACCATAGTAGTTCATTCTCTCCTGTCTCCTTGTATCCCTCTTCTCTTTCCATTTCAACTTGGCCTTCTCCAATTTCTCTTCCGTTATCTCCTCATCATTGAAGAGGTCCCATATCGTGCGTTGTACTGCTTTCTGATTGTCAAACTCTCCGTAACGAATACTCATAAAGTCAAATGCATAGCAGATCTGCACATCACCTAAGGGCATTTTGGATACTGGACTTCTTTCCATATTGAAGATGTTAGGACTGGCATTATACTGTTGCAAATACTCATTCAAATTGTTGGACAACGCAATTAACTCTTCATTATCGGTGATCAAATTGGCTGCGTTAGAATACCTGGTACTGAAATGGGTAAGTAAAAGCTTTGGGCATCTCATGTAACGAGAAACGTTTACAGCTTCTATCATGGTGCTGTGCTTTTTGGCAATAGCTTCTTCGATCAACTCGTTATCAAGAGTGGATTCATGGATCAATAGATCACTGTCGTAGCCAATCTCTACAAACCTGGGGTTGGGTCTTGTGTCTCCCGAATATGATACTTTGAAACTGGTTCCGTCCTCCAACTCGAAAGTAATACTAATGGAATATGCCCACGCGCAATGAATGGCCCGAGTGGTTGCAATGGCAGATATACGCAAGCTGGAGTAAAGCTGTGAAATAAGACTGCTGTTAATAGGGGTCAACGGAGCACGACGTGCTTGTCTGCGTATGTCATTATTGTCATATAAGCTTTCAAATTCGTCAATTTCAATTTGCTCGTAGGTCTTCTGTCTGTCATATAGGAAGTCTTCGCAGCTAATATGTTCAATTCGGTTCATATCAACAATATCCGTTAATTGGGATTCAAAATTGTACCATTCATTGATGAAATTGTTATATTGCCAAGGAGTGATGAGATAAAGCGTCTTACTATTGCCTTTATTAGTTTCAAACCACTTATTAATGATAGAAACCAATCCCAAATGGTGATCAGCATGCAAGTGACTCAAGTGGATCACTTCCAATTCAGAAAAGATTTGTTTGAACTGCTCTTGGTTATTATGACCGTAGTTTCTGAGCATTGTACCCAAAGTGTTCTCACCCCCATCCAAAAGAACAGATCTGTACTTGATTTCTTTACCTACTCTATATGGAATTCTGACCAAAGTAGAAATAACATTTCTGTGCAAGGATGGTAGAGCCGAACCTGTACCTAAAGTAGTGATATGGATCTCGTCTTTCAATGATCCGTTTTGATAATCTATCGGATTTGGTTCTTTAGCTAGTACTTTTTCTTTTTCAATTGGCAACTCCAATGGTGTAATACGTTCATCATACAACGATGACCAAGTAGCATTAGAAATATCGTTGAAGTCTTCGGATATACCCTCGGGATTTATATGAAATTTTTGAAGCATATGGAGCTTATATACATTCTCAACATCAGTATTGATTGACAGAAAATTCTCATCAATGTGAGGCAAATTGAAGTTATGTGGAAGAATAGATTTCAACTTCAAAGTGTTGATAGCTGCTCTCTTAAAAACCAATGTGTTGCGTGATAGTTTGGGATGACAGATTATATGCTTCGTGTTAGCACCAAATCTTTTGTAGAAGTCGTATTCTTTGATATCAATGTCTTCTCCCAACAAATGATAAACAATCCCGATTTCTTCGTGTCCAATATCGTCATTCTTCTGAAACCATTGATCACTGCAAACAGTGTTGTGCAAGTACGCTTCACTAGGGATATCCAACACTAACAATTTAGTAAAGTGCTTAGAGCTACCCATCACCTGATCTGGAGTCACCACTTCTCCTTGAGCATTATGTACTGATTGGCCATTACTCAATTTACGATAGTTTTCTCCCGGTTCAAGTCCCAACGCTTTGGCTCGCTTAGAATCAAACTTTCCTCTCATAGGAAGAAAACGCACTATATACGACACAGCTTCTTGGTTCTTCAAGTCGAGGATCGGAAGCTTGACTCTGGCGTGGATATCAGTTTCTGCAGGATCTGATTTATATGAATCCGGATCAGGATCATTGACTTTGGATGTATCTCGTGGAAACATCAACGAAACCAACTTTTGAAACTTCGTTTTATACTTGGAGTCATTTGCTTCAATTCCGGTATCATTTTTCGATCGTATCTTTACCGGCTTCACGACCAAATTGTTATCAGCAATTATTTTTGTTGCATCAGCCTCCATGATCTTCAATTCTGACCCTTTTCTGAATACAAAGCTCCGCCAGGTGCTCACTACGTATGATAACATCAAGGAAGAAGTTGCGAAAACATCTATGCCCTTTTTAGTAGAATCACTCAAAGTCAAGAATAAGCCCGGCAAACCACCAATTTCTGACCAGGTAGTAACGGTACCAGTGAGAAATAAAGATTTCAACTTGGTGAGTCTGAACTTATTTTCGACTAATGCTCTCTGAGATCCCTCAGGAACCTTCCCAAATAGGTATCTATCACCATCGCGTGTCGTAAGTGATAACATTGGGTGCGCGGTATCAGCAGTTACATGAGTAACTGTGGATACGGTGAACATGCCTTTACTCAGGTTATGTTCTACCAACTTGGAGTAGTAACTAGATCTCTCTCTTTCGGAATTGAATATCCGAGGCTTCAACTGTTGGTGATTACCCTTTACTATGGGTCGTACAATGGGTTTGTGCTTTTTGATCTGCTGTGCTCTTCGTAATAGTTCTGAACTCCTAGTATGGTATGCTGCGCAATTCACCAAACTGGCACTATATCTGCAAGGGTTGCACCTCCGTGAAAATGATTGTAATTGCCTCAAAACGATAGCGGGTTATATTTCAAGTCTTCAGCAAGGATTTATATACTCCTAGCACAACATTTGGCGGGTATAATGACTCACACTTAACTCACTTGCAACTTAAGCCTGTATGACTGATGAGCCTAATTTTTTTCGGAGTGTCGCAGATGTCGCAAATCGGTTGAAAATGTCGCGTAACGAAAAGAGCGACTTTTACTGCAAAAGTCGCAGTCACTAATCCTCGGTCCTAAATAGTAATTTACCCCAGCTTTATCTGCACAGCTAGCGGCCACAGTAATATCACCACTGTTTTGGTGGTACAGCACGTTAGATATACAGCGACATGAGTCTCATGCTCGCACTGACGTCAAATGTCAGCGGCATTGCTTTGGAGACGGACGTTGTCATTGAAAAGTTGTTCGCCAAATACGCTGCTCTCACAGGCACTGATAAAAAGGTAGCACCTAGAAACTATCTATCATCCCTTAGGGCCATCCCACTCATTAACTATATACTCCCTCGGCTAGATGAGAAGAAGGCACTCATTGAATCACTTTTTGAGCAACAAAAGGCTGCCACCAACTATCACCTGTGGTACGAGATTTCATTGAAGCTAGATGAGCTCATGAACCACAATTCTTGGAAATCGAACCCGCAGTCGGACCTTTATGACTACAACCTTATATTTAATAATTTGAACGAAATGCGTGACGCCAGGTTGAAAAAGGACTACAAGTTGTTGTTGTACTACATCAGAACCAAGTGGGTACGAAATCTTGGAAACATGGGTGATATCAACTTGTATAGACAATCGTTTACGGGTACCAAGAAGATCATTGAAGAATATGTGGAGGAATGTAAGTTATCATTAGACTATTTGGTTAAAAATCCAGATGTTGATTTAGATGATAGATACTTGCTAGGAATGTTGATACAGACCAGAAAGAACATTGGAAGAACCGCGCTACTTCTCTCTGGTGGAAGCACCTTCGGCATTTTCCATATTGGCGTACTAGCAACATTGGTGGAATGTAACCTTTTACCTCGCATAATCAGCGGTTCATCTGCTGGTTCTATTGTTGCCAGCATTTTGTGCTGTAATTCCAACGAAGAAATCGTGGAGATCTTGCGTACAATATCCGATAAAGAGCTCAAGATATTTGGTGGAGATTCAACAAAGAGCAATTTTAAGAGAGCCTTGGAGAATTTAGGGCATTTAATTAAGTTTGGTACATTTTTTGATATTGAAAATTTGAAGGAGACAATGAAAGGATTTCTTGGTGAACTAACTTTCAGAGAAGCATACAATCTATCGGGCAAAATACTTAACATTACAGTATCTCCTACCTCGGTCCATGAGCAGACAAGATTATTGAACTATCTTACTGCACCACATTGTTTGATTTGGTCTGCTGTCTGTGCCAGCTGTTCTTTGCCAGGAGTATTTCCCTCCACTTCCATCTTCGAAAGAAACCCTAGAACCGGTGATATTCACGAGTGGAATAATGATTCACTGGCAAAATATGTGGACGGCTCTGTGGATAATGACTTGCCTATTACGAGACTACTGGAAATGTTCAATGTTGACCATATCATAGCAGTACAAGTGAATCCGCATGTAGTGCCAATACTTAAAGCTTCGGTTACTAATGTTGGAAGTGGAGATATCCAACATGAGCTCAGTCATAAAATCAAGAATGCTTTGAACAATGTGTATGACTTTTTGAGCAGTGAAGTTATTCACTATCTTCAAATGCTCAATGAAGTCGACATATATAAAAACCTATCTAATAGGGCCATCTCAATTTTGACACAGCATTACTCTGGTGATATTACAATTCTACCTGATTACAAGCCTCAAGACTTTTTGAAGTTGTTCGAGGATCCTACTCAGGAGTTTATGCTAGACTTTATCCTACGCGGTGCCAAGGCGTCATGGCCAAAGATAACACTAATTCATAATCATTGTGCAGTTGAGTTTGCTCTTGATAATTCTATCAGTCTACTCAGAGGTCGAATTATAACTTCCGCAAATAACAGAATTACCTACAACAGAACAAATACTGTCGACATAAATAATCCAAACATGTCCTCCCACGGACCTAAGACCATGAAAAGAGGTAAATCTGTTATTGGACTTGTTAATTCGCCAATATTGAATAAAGGAAAAGCATTTTCTACGCCCAATACACCAGAGAAGCGTAAAATAGAGCCCAAGTTACCAGTTGAAATCAGAAGACAGAATTCTGCCAATTTTCCTATCAAAAAGGCAGCAGGCAGGAAGAAAAGAAATTCAATTAGCAGTCCAACTGAGCATGCTGACAGCAAAGTCTTACGGGGAAGATCGACTACTGCTCTCGCATCGTTATCTTTGGATTACATAAATAAGAATACATCAGCCGAGTCAACTCTAATCAATGATTCAGAAGCAGAGGCAGAACACAGTCAGCTGAAGAAGCTGGAGCCTGATCAGGGGGAGGATATTGGTCCAAAGCATCCCAAAAGAGTGCGTAAAGCTAGTAGTTCTGGAAACTTCCGAGCCCAAAATATTTCACTGAGCAATGACCTATTTGCCTTAGCATTTGGGCAAAGAGCAAATACCGAAAACGAGCACTTGAAATATCGAGATTCTAGAATCCCATTCCATGACATCAACCCTTACTTAGAGTCTTCCATTTCGCAGCCCGAAATAGAAGTATCAACCCCTGTCAAAGAGAAGGCATATTTACCAAAAATATCTGCGCCTAGTTCTAAGCGGAATTCCTTTATTGGTCTTAACAGGTTAAAGGACTCAAATATATCTCGCTCCAATAACAATTCTAACAATGACTTGAATAGTTTTGTACAGGGAGGCGAGCAATTAGGCAAAACTATATGGTTAAAAGACTTCGAAAGGAGAGCACGATTTGGCAACAACTCATTTGACCACCGAGATGTGCTCAATAGTGATGATGATGATCAGTTTATTGCCTTTGGACATGAAAGTAAGAGTGAAGATTTTGCTGGCGATGAGGAAAATGGAGACAGACTGCCTGATGGAGATGACGAGTACGACAATGAAATCCAATCCTACTATGCCGAGAATGGAGTCAACGTACAAGGTGAAGTAGATCGACAAGAAAATTACGAAAGAGACGATGCTGGACACATAGAACACGAGGAGGGAAACGATAAAGACATTGATGCGACATACGAAGATATGCTACTTAACATTCAAAATGGTTTAGATTTTTGAAGTGTAACTGTCACTTATTTATTTATTCATTCTATGTTTAGAATTATTGTACATTATAATCATTACTCTACCCCTAACATTGCAAATGCAGTTGGTAATGCAAGTCCAATGAAGTATATCAAGATATCCCTTCGACTCATGTTGTCCAGATACACTGTCTCGCTAGTGTCTGCCGATAATGGTGGAATTGATACCAATTCTGGTCCGTGATGAAAGTTATGGAGTTCCAGCATAACATGGTTCACAACATACAAAAAGGTACCTGCTGAAAACAAGAATAGGATACCTAGCACAAACTGACTGTCTAAGCCAGAAACAGTAGTAAAAATATACATAAATATCGATGATATTGGTGTTGCAAGCGAGAAAATCATTAGGTGAAAGTATATGTCCTTCTTAGTAAATCCTTCCTTTATGAGAATAGAAGTCAAGCTGAATGCCGTCGGAAGTTTATGAAGCACTATAACAAAGTAAAACAACAATTCTAACAACAAATCCTGTTTCAAAAACGATGATCCCAATGCAACTCCATCTATCATTGAATGAATCACTAATCCCAAAGTTACTGTGGAATGGAAAACTGATTGGATCTGATCATATAGAGTTACTTCCAGAAACTTCACTTTCACAGGACTTTTCATGTCTGTCTTAATAACCAGTAAGTTGTCGACTATATACATGGTAATATAGCCCGCCAATAACGAAAAGCCGATGTAATTGGCATTGAATGTCCCGGAAGCCTCCGTTAGAGTGCTCACACCTTCTGGTATGACCAACACTAGCAATGTGCCCACCAAAATACCCGTACTAAACTGACTGAATTCCTTAATTCTTTTAGATGATATAGAAAGTCTAACTGGGAGCAATCCTCCCACAAATGTCATTATTCCCATCAGGATTGACAAGATCACGACCTCAAGAACTAAACCTGCCATGGTCGATTATATGATGTTACCCCACTTTTTGTATAATACTGTACCTAAACGTCTTCAAGTAGTAAATTGCAAATAGAATGTGGCAATGAAACAGTATTTATACAGACACACTTTCAAGTTAACGAATATCAGTGCTCATACAACAAGTCCCTCAGATCCGTTGCCTATAATGATAAATCAATATTTTTGAAGTAAATCCCGAAGCCTTTTTTTCACTACGCGATTCTGTTTACTATATTACAGAAAAGTCTTATCATAACCAACTGTGAAGTACTTACAGATCTGTGCATATATTACTACTATGGAATGCTAGAATTACTTGAAGAAAAGCTGGAACTAGCTATTCTATATTTCAAAACATCCGAATTCACTAAAGCATTGAAGCTTTACGATCAGCTAATTAAGCTACTTTTGACAGTTCCAGTGCTGGATGTGAAAAGAATACGGAAAGAGAAAGGCCTAAAGGAAACTCCCCTTTTAGGATATTGTGTTCATCCTTCACTAACATCTTTACTTGACCAGAGAGCAGCTACCTATGAGAAACTTGACCAAATGCCCAAAGCGCTACTGGACGCTCGCCAAATTACCAAGCTTGATCCTATAAATTGCAAAGGGTATTTGAGAGAGGGAAAGATTCTACGATTCATGGATAAAGAAAAAGAAGCCTATAAGGTGTTTCAATCCGGTGTGTATACCATAGATCAAGCATTGAAGAAATATGACCTAAAAGTGCCTGAAAGGCTTTTTAATCAACTCAAACAACAATACAGAGCTCTTAATCAAAAATTGAAGAGTCAAAAACGAGTATCTATCAGCAATTCAAATTCGCTATCAAGTTCATCTCTGGAGTCACAAATAGAGAAGATGGTGCCTTTGAAAAGAAACCTATCTATGACTAATTCTTCTAAAAGTAAGAGGAAAGTAACCAAATCAACAGATCCTTTCTTATACCTTCCATTGGAGTTAATTAATATTATATTTGAAAGAGTTCCATTAAAAACATTACTCAGCTGCCATCTAGTCAACAAAATGTGGTACAATTGTTTAACAAATATACCCAATTTGTATAATCACCGATTTATACTAAAGCCCAGAGTAACCCTTAATGAATTTACCCACGGAATGCATTTAATGAAGAGGATCTGTCATAAAACTTACTCACAACAAATCAAGAACTTTAAGTTGAGATCAGCCTTCAACGCGGTACAATTAAAGAAAATTATAGAAATAATAGTGACTGAACCCAATTTCAGCATAAGGAGTTTAGATTTGTTTGATACCAATTTAAGTTTCCAGTTGATACTAAACCGATTGAGCAAGTTTAGTTGGAAATTAAATAACCTAAACAATCTCCAAGAGTTCAGACTAGGAATATCTGGAAGCATAAAATACGAAAACATCATTTTGCAACTTCTTCCTAATTTGAAGTCTCTTCATATTGTTGTGATCGTTCCTGAACTAAATAGTGTTGCCAATGACCTTATACCATTCACAGATAAAAGATTTGGTCAATTGGTAACTAAAGCAAATAATGACGACAGTGAATACTGTTCATTGGAGACTTTAGTGGTTGTGAACCATCCTCAATTGCTTGTTAATAATTTGCGAGTGGCGGTCAACCAGAACACTTTTGATCCATATCCCATATTCTTACATCGTACATTCCCTAAATTGCGTGAATTGTCAATAGCCTCTTTTGACTTTGTTAATGCACTACCAAAATTAGGAGAATTTTTAACAAAGACTACCCAACTTAGCAGGATAATCCTCGAGAACAACTCCAATTTCAAATTACTCGATTTCTTTCAGCTTTTAAAGAACTACAATCCCTCATTCAAGTTATCAAAGTTAATATTCAGAGAACAGAAATTGAATTCAGCGACAAGCTTGAACGAATTCACGGAAATTGATTTACACCAGTTGTCTTCTCTTACGTACCTCGATATTTATGGCAGTTCATTATCAACAAAAGGCTTGTTAAAATTATTGAAAATTTGCAATAAATCTAATGGTTTAAATGCATTGGTGATTGGACCCTCCGTTTACCTACATTTCAGGACTGATACTTTTCAAAATGGCCCCATGCTATCTTTGAAGAGGTTAATTCAAATAGTTCCCAATCTTGAAAAATTGTACTTAAATGAGTTGGAGCTAGACAATTTAACCATGAGGAGCTTTGGCCAAGACTTAGAAAATATGGAGAAATGCAACTTGAAATTATTGGATTTGAGTTTCTGTTTGAAAATTGATGGAATCGGATTGATAAACTTGTTCAATGCAACTACAACTAATTTGAAAAAGATCAAACGTGCGGAGAAAGTTCCCTGTTTACAGTTACAAGAATTGAATATTGATGGAATAGAAATCAACAATTCTACACTTGAGATGTTGCAAAATTTTAAGTTGGTCACAACCATTAGGAATGACACCAATAAAAAGAAATGGAAATCTTTTGGGGTTAACACCCTCGTCGTGCAGTAGTTGCAAAAATGGGAACAATATTTTTGGGGTTAGTGCACGACCACACAGAGTATATTTTTTCTGTGCACAGAATTTTATAGAGATGAGACAAGCGATGGTTACCATACAAAGTAGGGTTAGGACAGAACAACAACTAATAGAAAGAAATGGTATTTACGAGGAGTCATTCGAAACCAGACAAGGTTGCTACGAAAATTAAATTTCTGGAAGATGGAAACAGCTTGAATGACATAGAATATCATACAGCAGAAGAGATCATAGAATCTCAATCAGCAAAAGATTCAGAAGCAGAGGATGTAGATTCTGAGTCAGAAGAGGACTCTGACGACGAAGCTCCCGAAGAAGAATCTATCAAAGTCTCCGAGCAACAGGTCCAAGAACAATTGAAAAAGAAAAAAGAAGAGGATGCATTATCCAAACGATTGGAAAGAGAAAGAAGAAAGAAGCTTGATTCTAGAAACAAAGAGCAACAAGAGCATAAGAAAAAGAAGACCGACATCTCAAAGACTGAAACCGAAGAGCTTCCAGAGTTTTTGCCCGAGGATTTGATTGAGAACTTGCAACAACAGGCACCAATAATATCTAGCAATAAGCATTTGAGAATACGAGATTTTGAGGAGATAGACGGCAAGTTGTTGCGTCAGCAACAAATGAAAGAAAAGTTGAGAAAAATTAAGTTAGCTGGTAAGACGTCAGTGGTGAAGGGGCCAGTTCATGTTAAGGTGCAATCTTTTGACAACTCCAAGAAGTATGTGCCGAAAGCGGAAAGTAAAATATTGAAATCGAGAGATAAATGGTTAAAGAGAAAGAGTTTGAATAAGAAATAGACTTTGATTGTACTATTAGCAGCATTATGTGGTGTAATTATGCCATCACGATAATACAGGAACAATGCATAGAAAGGCGTGTAGACCAAGCATGAAATATGAACCAAAACTATTAAACAGAATCAATAATAAAAGAATACCCGCATACTTCAAACTAAGAGCTGGTAGACTAGATGCCTATAAATGGTGCAATTCATTCCTATTATACCGTAGCCAAGCTCACGAAATAAAAATTTCTTGGAGGGTCTATTTTACGAGCACCCATTTTCGCAGCATGTAGTGAGCGGAATACTTCTAGAACAGTCCAGGATCTATCTTACAGTTTCTAGCGCGATATATTGGTCGTGAATTTGACAGAGATATTACAGTTTCATTAATTGATGATATATACAAAAATGCTGGAATAGTGAAATTGGTGCTGTGCATGAACTGACATGGAAGCATTTACAAATCTAGCTTCATTTATTATCAAGCAAATCCTTTAGCCGAAGCTTGGGACAATATGGACACATCATGTGACTGCATCTATGACAGTTGAATCGGGTTGGAGTAGTAAGAATGGCATTTTCTATTTCTATGTGCTCTTGCTGGCGAGAATATGCCAATTGACTCTGGAGACTAGCAGTACTCGACGTGGATGAATTTCTAGACGGTATTGAATCTCGATACAATTCAAAGAAGTCGAAATTTCCAGAATCTCGATCGTTCAAATTCATGGAAATGGCGGCGATAGACGAGTCATCATGTTCTTTCATAGATTCATTATGGTCCGAGTTATTCGCAGCATTTATATTCTGGGCCGAAGTAGCTAGTCCGGCGCTAGGGTCGTCCTTGTATAATATTGTACCGTAACTTTGCCCACACGAGCAGCAGTACCACTGGCATATTTTATTGTTGTCGTAAGACTTTTCAGACCCGGCACTAGGAGAAAATGTGGAGGGTTTCAGGGTTGGTGGTGTATGGGGAGCCGGTGAATGATCCACGAACTCTCCCATGATCACCAGTGGTAATGAATGAGGGAAAAGTAGTTAACAAGTTATGCACCAAGATAGGAGAATTGGAACCACTAATTTTAATAAAGAAAATGTGACATATATATATATACATGTAATGAGCAGTGTAGGGCAGAATAAATGAGAGAGAAAAGGAACTATATTTGCAAGAATTATACAGGTACAAAAGTGTTGCTGATTACAATCTTGCATTTTGCGAGCGTGGACGGGGTTAGTGTCAATAAAAAGCTCCAGCTTAACCTGGCCCAAATCCATTCAAACAGAAGTAGCAAACTCTATTGCAAGATCTAGACTTGAATATTTTTCTCTTATAGTTAATAGAAAATGGCCGAAAATTATTGTTTTCGCAGTACCGCCCTTGAATTTAGCAATCTAGACCCTATCATCAGGAGGACTCGGCCCTAAACTCTGGCTTAAACCCGTCACTACATGCGTTAAGCCTTAGCCGATGGGTTAGCGGTACACTGTTGCTTCATTCTGGCCACCAGCCATGGCACCCAGTAGCTTTGCACCGCAACCCCGCTGGCCTAGTCTAGCCTTCTAGAACACTGCACTAGTCCATACTAGCTCCAAATCTGGAATCTCGGCTACAAGAATTTTTTTATCTCTTGTGAATTACATAATCGTTTAGCATTTAGGTATCGTAAATTGTTTACTCTCCGGCTATAACCGTTCATGTGGGTAATTCTAGCCACAAAAGCTCGACCACAATGCTATCGCTCAACTCCGGCAATGCTTTTAGAGTGCTGGCGATGCTTATAGTGATGCCATGATTGTAAAATCTTTCAACCATGTAGAAGTATATAGTTAGCGATTTAAAATTCCTCCAGTTGCAAGCACGGGAATTTGCCATTGAAACATACCCCATACCACTCCGGCCACCTCCCCACTATAAACTATAAGTCATCTGTATGTAAGTACGGCTCCACATTTATTTCCGTTCCCAGTTTTACATCGACTATGCGGTCGAAATATTCGTAGCTGATAAATCCTCGCTCGTCCCCCTCACTAAGTATAGCATCATTTAGGCTCTTGTAGAATTTTATCCCGTTTGATACGCACTTGGCAACATCCAAGTAGATGAGAATGTTGCTGTTGTACCTTTTGCCTGCCACATACGACGATTCACTAGATGTGAAATGTATGTGATTTCTATTCATTTTCGATAAACCCCCACTACGCATGATCTCAGGTAATAGCTTTTTGAAAGTACCGTGGTAGATCTCTTTTGGGATATTACTAGAAGTATACAATTCAAGATTAGTGTTATCTACTGATCTTATAGAATGTCCTTGGTTGGCACATATCGACTTTGCGTCTTCGTCAATGGTGTACCTTGTTTTAGCGTCATTCGCTACTACCCGTACTATATCATCGTAAGTAGCTTTATGACTCTTTAATCGATTATTATTCAATAAATCTTGTATTCTGACGTACCCCTTTTCGTCAATGGTCAATTTCTCTTTAATAGCACCATGCCTTAGAAGATACGAAAGCGATTTGGATATCAAGGTATCTCTTTTGCTGGGGTCTGGAGCTGACATTGAAGCCTTTATGTTCGTATGTTCTATTGGAGAAAAATAGTACCCAATTTTTATTTCTCAAAATGACTTGTTTGTGGTGTATGGAACAAGCACTTATACGCTACAAGACAAACTCTTATGCGAATTATTATTGCTAATTATACACGCCCGCCTTCGCAGTGGGTGGGGTGTATTTATAAACGACCCGCAAAGCTACGTTCTATTTACAACTTAATTTAACTTGGTTATATACGGTAGACCACACTTTCTCATCTGGAAATTGACCCGAGAAAACAGTCTTTACATGCAAACGGCTATTTGTCACTGCATTTCTTCACTTTAGCACCTGCTAACGAACCCAAGTTGGCCTTGTTCCCTTGTTTAATGGATTCGTTGTCCCCTAACTCGGTCTTCTCGTGAAAATTCAAAAAATATTTGCCATCATCTTGCTTCTCTCCTTGCACTATATTCTGTATCAAGAACTTGGAAATGTCATTGAGCTTCGATATTTCTTCGTTTATTTGGTCAACATTGTCTAGGCTCTTGTTATTCTGGAAACCCTGTTTTATTTGTAATCTGGATGCAGTTAGTACTGGGATATCTTGCCTGAATGCGACTCTGGTGGCTCTTAAAGCAGTTCTATATGCTGACTTGGCAGCTGCTATCGAATGGACGGTCGCCATGTATACAAATGTACGATTCTGCAAATGGCGTAAGTCTTCTGGCAGAATTGCAGGACGTTGGTTGGTCTATTTTTTAATAAATTTTCGAGTTTAAATTTTTGTCGCAGAAATTTTCGAGGCCTGATGTTTTGCAACTTACGAGTACTGTAATACTGAATGCTATTTGTATATGGAGTATACGAAAATTATACAAGGTCTATAAGATCAATTTATCAACAGAGTAGTTTGGTATTTTCTTTGATATTTCGATGCTTGGATTGTCCAAGTGCTTATTGTTGGAAATATTGGCAATAGTCAATATAGAATCCAATTGGTTCTGTTGTTGAACATTGGTAGAAATAATATCGTCACCCTTCGATTTCTTTTTTGGAGCTTTTTGCTTAGGCTGTTGGGAAACTAATAGTTGATTAACCAAACTTAAGTTGTAGCTATTAGCCATTAATGCACTTATCTTCAACTCAATTAGCTGCTGCAATTTCTCGATGGTAGTCTCAGACCAGTTGAATAATCCACCAACATCTATGATAATTTCGATCAAATACCAAATTTTGAAATTTTTCTCAACTAATAATAACTTACTCAATAATTGATCCAACTTCACTTGGCTAACGTGCGATTCAATCAAGAATTTGAATTTCTTAGTTATTTCAATAGTTGAAAAGCCTTCAATCAATCTGTTAATCAAATCTTGGAAAATGTCCTTGTTATTATCACCATTGATTAATTGTTCCAATAACTCCATTAATGTCAAGTTGGGGCATGTAATAATGCATTGTCTCAACAAAGTAACCTGAGAGTTTTTATTGAATAATTCCAAGATACCGTTGGTGAATTCTTGAGGAAACAATGGGTTAGTCAACAAATAGATTAAGGTGTATTCGGGAATGAAGTCAGACACATATTCAACTTTAGAATTCGAATTAAATTTAAAAATCAACAACAAGATTTGTTTTATAAATGTGATATCGATAATTCTGTCGTTTTCAACATCAAACTCTTTGAAATTATATATTTTAGAGCCCTTGGTAGAACCGTTAGTAATCTTCGGCTGTCTTTTGTGTGGTTTATTTAATGAATTTTTGATTGATTCCCACGGCTCGCTCTTCATGTAAGGGACCAATATTCTTTCCCAAGCGGCCAAATCCTTCTCATTGCAGAATTTGCTTAAATGATTGAAAACTTCGGTCAACTCCTGTGATAACTTTGCTGAATCAGATTCTAAATCTTCGTTAACTACGTTTGTTAAACCACGAAATTCTATTTCTTCTTCTTTCTCTTCTTGTTGTACGTTGTATATGCTCTTACCAAGACATTCGTTCAATTTGTTCAAACCAACATTTAAATTGATAATACTTAAATAAACATTCTTGTCCTTATTCTTAAGGTATGAATAAATAACCAAGGAATTGATGGTATTCAAAGACGTCCCCTTCACCTTCAAAACTTGATTTATGTAAACTTTGTCTGGATTCGTTGCCGAAGAAGATGTAGATTTTGAAACAAAAGTATCCAACAAACTCTCGAACTTGAAGTTGATTAAATGGATTTTGTTATTGATAGATAATACCAAACGATCTATGCTTGCGGTGTTAAATGAAATACTTTCAGCATCCAAACTGGATGGAACAAGGGATTTGATTGAGATAGTTTTTTCGATTTTAAATCTACTCAAGTTCATTGATGAGATTGTCAAATCATCCACATTCAAACAGAAGATGTATCCGTTAACGTATGAGAAATGCAATGAACTTGCGGTAGTGTTAGTGCTGAAATTGTTGACTTCTAATATTCTAGATGTGGTATATGAAACAAGAATGTATTGGACGGTATTAGAAGATTTTGTGATTAACAAAATCAATGATTGGTTTTCCTTTACATTTATATCGTTGATGAATTGGCTGTGGATAATTTTAGATCTCTTCTTGATAGACGTGGATAATTTTATGTTGGAGGACTCGATAGACAAACTATCACCGGTGACATCTAAGTTAAAGTTTTCAACAGCTCCATTTTCGTACACCACAACAGCTGATTTTCCACTATTGAAAAATTTAACACTCTTTACCGTTGAAATAGCCTTCAACTCAAATGAACTCGTCTCGTTGTCCGATAATGATCTATTGATGAGTAAGATTTTATGCGTCTTACGATCGGTTATACCTGTTATGTACAATTTGTTGGTAGTGTCGACATATACGTCCATACAGTTGATGACGGTAGTAGGACTCAAGGAAAAAGACCATACTAACTTGGGGGTAGGCTTGATGATATATGAGGAAATGATTGACTTGGATACACCGAGGTCTATTATGTTTGAATCATTTATAGACGTGGATAAGCCTGGGATGGTAACCCTGTCTGCTAGCGATAAATCGGCAATTCTGGGCAAAATAGTGATAGGATAATGGTCCGACAAAGACGGACGCGAGAGCGACACAGATGAAGCCACTGTGGAGGGTGCTAAACTCGTCATGGCAGCTGTGTTGGGGTTTTGGCTGTCTGAGGTGATCTGTAGGAGTTCTGAAAAATTTTATGGCATCTCTTCTCTTTTCTGGTGTCGCAAAACTTTTGTCGCACCGGTAGCGTCGAAAACTTTTGATTTTGCAGTTCTGCGACAAACCACTATTCCACCTCAGCAGGTGCTTTTAACAGATGCTCCGTTCAAAGCTTACAGCAAGATTATAACAGTCGCATGGATAATATTAAGCTCTATAAACCATTGTAAAAAAAATCCTAAAAATTTACCTTCTCTATAATAATATGTGGAAAATACTAGCTAGTAGTTACTAATGTACAACGAACAAAAACACCCCAGAAACCATCTAGATGTCCTGCAAGAAACGCTCATCGGCGTAGTGGTATTCCTTAACAAGCACCTTGAATTCGTCGGTGGTGGGATTGTACGATTCAATCTCAAAGGAAGACAAGTCGTCAACAACGATATCAGCACCAGCCTTTCTGACCTTTTCTGGGTCGTAGGTGGAACAGATACCGACAATAAAGGCACCAGCACCCTTACCGGCCGTGATACCAGCAGGAGCGTCTTCAAAGACAACCACCTTCTTGGATTCGTCCTTGTAGCCCAAAGTGTCTCTGGCCAATTGGTATCCTTGTGGGTTTGGCTTACCCTTGGTGACCTTTTCAGCGGTGATGAACACGTCTGGCTGTTCAATGGTCAACAATTTCAACCACTTGGTGGCCAATGGCAAAGTGCCAGATGTGACAATAGCCCATCTCTGCTGGCCGTTGGCGGTCTGTTCCTTGGAGTACTTGTCAAAAGACTTGACCAACTCCACGGAACCGGGAATAGGCTTGGCGTATTGGCCAAACGAGTCTGGAATGGAACCTTCCCATTCTGTGACCTGTGGTTCCTTAGCGTCTTCTGGAGACCACTTGGCAATAACGTCAAAGGTTCTCACCCCGTGACTGGTTCTGATGACTTCTTCTGGGTCAAAGTGGGGTCTGGTTTTTCCGAAGTTTCTCCAGAACTCACTGATGGCACCGGTGGAGTTGACCAAAGTTCCGTCGCAGTCGAATAAAGCGGCATTGATGTAGAAGACAGCGGGTTGTTTCTGGACAGTCATTGTGAAAACGGTAGTGTGCGTCTATAAGCAGATGTAAAAGATGATTGAGGAATCAAACACTGCTCCAAAAAAAACTTTTCCACCCAACCACAGCGTAAACAGCTGGAAATTGGCCCTGCTATTTATATACCAAAAAGATCGACCGCACGGTCAACACCACCACCATAATAAATTATCGTGATGGCTTCAGATGGTATCCCTTTATCTAGGCACCTGCATATACCGCTTTGTGTCACGAGGCACTCTTTTCACTTTGTGTGAATTTCTTTTTCTCTTTTCTTTTTCGATCACCAGATGTGTTAATCGGTAGCAGTGCCTGCAACGTGATCCCGGTGCTAAGTCAGATGGTGCCGGTGTAGGAGGGGCGGGTGGTGGCACGCAGACGGACGCGCCTGCTGGCTGCGGCCCCCCGAACGTAGTGCGTGTAGATCGGGCTGGAGCCCTAAACAGTCAGCATGTGTGGTGCCCACCATTATTACAGGTGGACGACGGCCTGAGCGACACACATAGTCGGTGCTAATCCCTCACACGTCATAATGATGTCTGGCAACGTTTTGTCCCACCGTTTGCCAGCAGTAGCCGGCATTGTACGATCCATTATATGGCGGTCCTGCACACAGCTTCCGGATTAATTACGTCAGCGCACATCGAGCCATAAGTACGTAACGGTCTGACTCAAGTTTAGCCTGCTCAATGGCCCCCCAGTAGTAGTCGGGGCCCCTTTGTGTCCTGTTTTACGTCCGTATTGAGTCGGAACAGTGGGACATTCCTTTTCTTTGTCCGGCTCCCGTATATTGTGTGGAATTGGGATAATAATCGTGTAACAAGATAGTCGTAGCACATGCTCATAGTACCGTTTTCGAATCCAGGACTGCTATCGCCGCTACTGGTACAGTGCCTGCCGATCCGGGCGTGTAATACTACTCGGTTTGCGCGTGTGATGGCCTATCAGCTCTATTGTTGGCCCCACCAAAGCCATACCTGGGTGCCACTTGCGCTTTCTTAAAACCTTATTTAGCTTACCTCTGGCATGTGCTTGGTTGGCAGCAGCCTAACTGAAATGGCCGGATTCCACGCCCAATAATGAGCGTCGGTGTATTGTCTCAGCTCTATTGTTACTTTTTGCCGCAACAACACCAGTTCCGTTGGTTACCCTGGCGCCGCGAGCCAACGCAACCTGCAATCCCGAATCCAGCCAGAACCACCCTCCCATGTGCACCTGTTGCATGGAGCCGCCGCCCGTCCGTTTGCGGCTCCGGCAACGTAACAGCTGCGAATTGAGCCCGGCCCCAAAATTGCAGCTGCGGCACGTCACGTGACATGTTCCGGGTCCTGCACACAGGCCGCATTATCGCTAGCCCTATTATTCAGCCCACTGGTGCCGTAACCGGCGGACCACGGAGCCACCGCCATGAGTCTGACTCCGGAGTACGTCATAAACATCTCTTCAGACGAAGAGGATGACAATGACATCGAAATCATCGAGGAAATCCGCAAGGAAACGCAGGATTTGCTCGACAACCCCAATAAACCGCACCATGATGTGCCCAAGACGCTTTCGGACATCCAGTGCCCCATCTGCTTCGACCAGATGACAGAGGCGACTGCCACCAGCTGCGGACACGTCTTCTGCTTGGACTGCATCCAGCAGTCGCTATCCTCGTCACATGCGCGTGGCCAGGTGCACCGCCGCGGAGTCGGACTATGTCCGTTATGCCGGAAATCGGTCACCTTCAAGGATACCATCGTGCTTCGGTTGAAAGTGGCGACAAAAACGGGACTTCCGTCTTTGCCGCCGCTTGCGGATACCGATTCCGTCCTAATAAACAGCAGTTTGCCCTCGGCAGACGACGCTGCGGCTGTTTCCGGTGCTGAAACCAGCAGTGAGCCAGCGGCCGCTACCACGCGTAGGCGAAAGAACAGTGCATCTGCCGCGCCCGATTCGGCTGTTTCGGCTACAAATGTGTCGTCAGTGTCTCCGTCAGCTAAGCGTCCTAAGCGCTGATTTGCGTTTCATTTCCTCTATTTACATTTAGAGCCTCACGTCGTGGGTCAACTCGTCTATATACCGCTGCTTGTCGAGCACCAAAAACCCGTTGTCGTTGATCAACAATTGCTCGAACACATTATCAAGAATCTGGAATACCCATTCGCGGCACTGTTCCTCGTGGTCGAGGAAGTACACGGCAACTAGCTTTTCAAACAGGTCTCCGCTTCGTTCGTACACCAGATACATCTTTTGGGGGTTGTTTATGCCTTCACGGATATAGGTCGCCAATTCCGTTTGATGCTGGGGGTCGACCAAGCCTTTGTGCAAGTCGTATACCATTGCCAATCGGCCGAACAATGGGTTCGAGATGAGAAAGTAGAAGTCTGTAGTGGAACCCACGTAGTTGGGCTTCTGGTCGAGCACTCTGATCAAGTATTCGCTGATCATTCGCTTGAGCATGATATCGCCCAACTTGTCAAGATAGTAGGCCCCTGTGCTTAGCTTTCTTCGAGTTTTCTTGTCCCAGTGCGAAAACAGCGGGTTTATTAAACACACCCTTAGCAAAGAAGACGTCTGCTCGGGGTTTCTGAGCCGCGGCAAGCTCGGAAGTCGCTCTTTAGAACTAGGTAGCAAGTATGGGCGTTTGGTGGTGGCAAATATAGTGTTGTTTATTGCCAAATAGCTGGCATTGGCCACTAGTGCCTTTTTGGTGATTCTGTTGAAGTTGGATAGACTCTGCCGTAGAATCTCCTCATTTGTCTTGTCGTGCACCGTCAGCAAGCTATCTTTCTTCTTGGAACAAGCGTCGACTATGTCCTTGCTCAACTCGAACATGTTCTGCGGGCACTCCAATAGCTTGAATCCTAGATGGGTGAATACCGGCTTAAGGTACCGGTAGTTGTTGCTTATTCTCATGTCTAGCATATTGCTGTTTGTGGTAGCATCATTTTTTTGGTTGTAATCAATGAATAGCCTGAAGTCACGGGTGTAATTATAGTGGCGGTTGAACTTTGCCATAATCAGTTGGTATTCGTACATCATGGAGCTATTTTTGTATAGCGCCATGCGCATGGCGATTTCTCGGAACGTTGACCGGCCCAACAAATCCACCAAAAACATATACCGGATGAACTGTCGACTATAGGACAAGAACACCTTGTTTCTTTTGATCAATGCTGGTATCAAATTGGTTTTTCGTAAATCGACTGGTTTGAACAAGTCTGTGTCGTACTTTTTGGATTCCGGGCTATACCCCATGATCCGAAGCTTGACTGTGTTTGACAGGAAAAACGGTGAGTTCGGCGAAAATGCAACCTCATTACTTGAGTTGTTCCTGGAACCGTTTATGATTTTCGTGGCAACAAACACCACAGGATCGTCCTCTTCCTCCTCTATATTGTCCAATATGAGATCGTATGCTGATTTTTTGTGGGAAACGTCGTAAAATATTGTATTCTGGGGAGCAAAAGCTTTCACCCTTGCGACTCTGCTGCTTCCTGTTCGTAGAGAACGCCGTAGAATCATATTATAGGTGGAAGTTGGCGAGTGTTGCAAGGGAAACGGTGATTTGGCTGTTAAAAGGGAATTTTCAATCTTGGGTCGTGTGCGGCGCAATCCGGTTGCAGTCTTATACGTATGGATTATATATGGATTATGGTTGGTGTGATTTTTACTGATTTTTGGATATTCCGACCATCTCGGTCTATATTGCGCTATAGGTGGCGTAGTACTATAGTGTAACCTTGTTGTATACTGACAAGTATCGTAATGGTCACGGCTGCAAGTGGATACCTCTAAGTCACGTGCACCATCGTCTACTAAACACCCTCTAATGCATGAATCTACGTAGAGACCTCCTAAAACATTATCTGTTTATTATGCTGTCTACAAATACAAGCCCTCAAGATTCTCTTCCACCTTGTTCTTGAGCACTCTCTCCTTTGCAGCCTTGAAATCATCTGCCTTCACCTGCATTCTTCTTTCTCTCAATGCAAGCAAACCCGCCTCGGTACAGATAGCCTTGATATCGGCACCAGACAAATCGTCTTTGGATGTGACAATGTCGTCCAAGTTGACGTCCTCGGCCAAACTCATCTTGGACGTGTGGATGGTCAAGATCTTCTTCTTTGTGTTTGCGTCGGGGTTTTCAAACAAAATCTTCCGGTCGATTCTGCCTGGTCTGATCAAAGCCGGATCCAACGACTCGATTTTGTTGGTGGCCATAATCACCTTGATATCGCCTCTATCGTCGAACCCGTCCAATTGGTTCAATAACTCCAACATGGTTCTCTGGATTTCTCGTTCCCCACCAGAAGACGACTCGTATCTCTTGGTACCAATGGCATCGATTTCATCAATGAACACAATGGATGGCGCGTGCTCCGCCGCAATCTGGAAAATCTGTCTACACAATCTGGGCCCATCACCCAAATACTTCTGGATCAACTCGGAACCGACTATTCTTAAGAACGTGGCGCTGGTCTGGTTGGCAACGGCTTTAGCAAGCAAAGTCTTACCGGTACCAGGAGCACCGTATAATATCACCCCCTTGGGGGGCTTTATACCCATTTCCTCGTACAACTCGGGATGGGTCAATGGCAACTCTACAGCCTCCTTGATTTCCTGAATCTGCGACTCCAAACCACCGATATCGGCGTACGATTCCGTGGGCGATTTGTCCAACTTCATCACCGACACCATTGGATCGGCGTCGTCCTGCAAAACACCCACCACCGATACGGTCTTGTGGTGCAAAAGCACAGAACAGCCGGGCTCCAATAAGCCCTTGTCTACAAACGACATTATCGAGACATAGTACTCTGACCCGGCGGTTGACGACACGATCGCGTGGTCATCGTCGATGATCTCCTCCAAGGTCCCAATGGACATGGGGTAGCCTCGTAACTCGTCTACTTTCTCTCTTTCTTCCGCCTGTCTGGCTTCCGTGGGCTGGAACGCCTCCTGGTTGGTGACAAACTCCTCTTCCAACAACAAATGGTCCTTTATCCTTTCCAACTTCAACATCTTTAATTTGCATCTTGTGTTGGGATATACGCTGGGGAGTTTAACGGCTGTGTCTGGTCCCTTTCTTCTCTTTTTACCAAACTTGGACTCAACTGGTGGCTCATACTTGGGCTTTTCCTTCTTTTTGTCGTCTTTTTTCTTATTGAGGTTATCGCCACCTGGCATACCAGAAGGACCCTGACCCATTGTGAAGTATACTTGTTTTGATGCTGGTGTGCAGTGTGATTTCAACCGGCTCTCTGGTTCTCGGTATACATTTGTCGATCGCCACCAAAACGAGCACAAATGTCGTGTTGCAGGCGCGACATTTGTCACGTGACTCGTGGGGCATACCCTTCTCCTGTCTACGTGGTAGCTTTCCAGCAGCAGTTAGTCTTGTTGGTGTTCTCATTCCATTGATTGTCTGTTGTGTATCTTGTCTAATTGCCTGATTCTGGTGTAGTTCTGACGAATTTCTTAGCAGCATTGTGTTTTACGGAATGGTTGCTGCGAAAATCGGAAATAACATAGAGTTAAAATGTGTAATGAGTAACACTAATAACCACAGCTAGAGCTCTACTTGTGTATTACAACTCCCAAGGATGAATCAGGATGAATATCAGTTAATTTGTCATTGCATTTTTTACTGAAATAGAAATTAGTGTACCGCTATTCACCGTTGCAGATAATAACCAGCAGCCATATTGATGAATAGGAAATCAATAGAGGCATCTAAAATAGCCACTGGCAGGTTAAGCAGCAGATTAAACGTTACAACTAATGGCCAAAAGTGTCTTGTAAATAAAACAACCCACAACGGACATTCTGGTTAGATCAAGAATACAACAGAGATATCAACGGAGTTGCACACACAAGCCCGAAATACAAATAGTCATTATGCAATTTTCTAACAGCACATCTCTGTCTCCTAGAAATATCCAAAATAGCTATTTCCAAATGATAATAGCAGTTCGACTTAACTTATAGCCTCTTGAGTCTGTTAGAATAAGCATTCATTGTTAGCAGCATACTAATATGGTGCCGCAAACCTCCATGCCTCCGATTTTTAACAGCCAAATGAACATTTCCTATTCGGGAACCGCTCATATTGAGTATGCTAAACAGGGAGGTTCTTAGAAGATTGCGGTCCGTGAACCTGAAAGCATGTTCAAATTTCCCGTTATTGTTGTAATAATGACTTGCTTGAATTAAAATTAAGTTGTTATGTTACTGAAAAGGTGTCTCTATTACACGAAGAAGTTCTCTACGTAAGATGTCATAGATAATCACATTGCAATTCTAACTGATCTCAAAAGTAAGTTGAGGTAAGTTTCTTCTTTATTAAGACAAACCATTGGTACCTTACAGCAATCTGAAAATTGGATGGTAATACCGAAGAAGGTATGGGCGGTACGAAATTAGTTAGATGAGTCGATGTAGTTCGTAAAATACAGAAGGTAATTGACTATAAAAGAGTAAAATCAGACAATAAAATCATACTGAGATCACTTCTCTAAATTATAGATGAAACTGAATGCACACCTGTACTATAGATGGTGCATAATTGCAGCTTAGACTAAATTCATTATGTATCCACCTCTAATTACTGATCCCCCGAAGATACCTATGTGCATCGTGACACCCAAAGTATGTATCACATTGAAAGAAATCACTAGTGGTGATAAATCATTCCCCTTTGTAAGCTTCTATCACCCTTTGGAACTTGGCCCTACAAGAACTAGTAATACTGATCACCTCGTAGGGATGTTTGGTGCATGTAACTTCTACAGTTATTCTACTAACGCAGCATTTGCCTAGATTCGGCTGGTTCTGCCACTCTTATCTAAAACTACAACCAGCATAATACAATATGCTCGCACCTATAATGAGAGTCTCTACACAAATTGTTCTGTTAATAGTGTCCATACACCTGATGTAATACCAGAAAAAAAATTAGTATCGCATTTTAGTAGCACATTTTTCTATACAGCTAGAGGAATTACACTGCAAAACACACCACTGCAACCGGGAATTGGTGTGTTTGTTCACAGTTGTACTGTATTATCACAATTACACATACTCCCATACCCGTTGTACAACTACCGACTGCTTTTTGTTTGCGAAGTTTGTCTTAATCCCACCCTCACATAATTAATCATCTACACAGATCATTCTGCTACAAACACCCGGAATGAGTTCCGAACGAGCCAGCTGGACTCACAAGGAGTTCCAGTCACTTCATCCGAAGCGCAGGCCTCGTGTTGGTGTAGCAGGCGTCATTCCCATTAACAATTTGTCCAGTAGCGACCAGAATGAACCACGAAAGCCATCACGCATAACGTTACCGAACGAGGAGGCAGTTTTCAGTAGAGGCAATACCAAAGCCCGGGGACAGAAAACATCATCATCAGCATCATCGTCATTTGTTCATTCTAACATAACGTCAAAGGCGCAACACCTACGAGAAGAATTGGATAACTTAGCCGACCTGCTGGTCATGAACTCCTCTCCAATTTCCGATAGCATAAACTCAAGCTCTGCATTCCAGAAATCATCACAATACCACGATGTACTACAGCTGGTGATAAACGCCATTAGTTTCATCCTGGATGATGCTGAACTGCGGTTTTCCATGGCTTTGGAGACCCTCAAGATCAATAACCGGAATATTGCCCTAGCACATGATCACGCCAACTTGAAATTGCACGTATCTTACAATGATCAGTACATATACTTCACAAATTTTGATAGAGTGGTGGATGGATCCATTATCAAGAGCAAGGGCCAGCTCAGCAACATTTACGTGTCACGTGAAAATGTGTTGCTCGAGCTCAAGGGACACAAGGGCTATATTCTTTTCAGTCCGCTTCAGATGAACAGTCAGCTCCGTGATTATATCAACAAATCAGCAAATTGGTCTACATATCAGCCAAAAACACTCGTGCCAAGTGAGTTTGAAGCATGCATTCTGCAGCTTACAAAGGAATGCCAGTCTTCTAATCTACATTTCAAATCCGACACGAGACTTACAGCTCTATCACCAAAGCACTTTTACACAGGTCAGCATAACTCCCTTAAGCCAGTGGAAGATGATAGTCAAGAGTCGCATAAAGGTATGAGTGATACAATGGAGAGACGAACACGTTCTACTACGAGAAATGGTAGTGATAATCAAGCTTTTGACGAAAATGAAAGCTATTTGAGAAGCAGGAATGGAAAGCGTGTCACGTACAGCGAAGATATTGATGAAAATGATTTGATAGTAAAGGAAACACCGGCTTCATTTTCACCTGACTTGAAATACAGGTTTGCCCACAATAAATTGGTGACAATAACTTACTCAGATTTTAAGACGCTATACAATAATGACTGGATCAACGATTCGGTAATTGACTTTTTTATTCAATACGAGATTGACAAAGCTGTTCACCAGTATAAACTACTTGGTGTCGACGATATATACGCATTGAATTCCTTTTTCTTCACGAAACTAATGTCAACTTCTGCAAGACTTGATACTCCAGATTACTACGGAAATATCAAGCGGTGGCTCATGAAGGTCGATCTTATGACATATCCCTACGTTATTCTTCCTATCAATGAAAATGCCCATTGGTACTGTTGTATCATTAAGGGTTTGCCAGAACTATTAGCACAGGGATTTGAAGAAAAGAGAATGGCCCAGGAGAACAGTTTTGTGATTTCAGACAGCCAAGAGAATAACGATGACTCAGACTCGTTTAATTTTGAGTCTACCAGCACTGGCAGCAATTCACCAGCAGTAGTAGATAACCAAGGCACTAGTACTGAAGAAGGCAATACAGGATCGAGTGGCCAGAGAAACACTGAGCTGCTAGCCAAAAGTACCTTACTAAAAAAGCCAAAAAAGCACAAAACAGAGATTTTTGTTTTTGATTCGTTAGCACAAACTCATTCCAACATCGGTACTCCGATTAAGCAGTTCATAATAGATTATTGTGCTGATAAGTATGATGTTGAAATCCGCAAACAACATCTTCGAATGGTGACGGCCAAAGTCCCCAAACAGAGTAACTTCAATGATTGTGGAATTCACGTGATATATAATGTCAAGACATGGTTGAATAACATATCTGAGTGCGAGAAGATTTGGCATCAGCTGCACCCGGTGAGATTCGCAAAGAGTATATTTGTTGCAGAGGAGCGAAATAACACAAGAAAGCAGTTGATCGATATACTTTTGAAATTGCACAAGGAGCAATCGCTCAATCAAATTGAAGATAGCATTGTCCGAGGCGATTCTGATGATGATTTGGAAGTAATAGAGGTGTCGCCGGTGGAAGATACGAAAGATGAATCTGAGAATCTAAATGACAAGCAGGTCGATTATAAAACTGAACAAACGGAAGGAAAGACCAACGTAGAAGCTGAAAAAGAGACAAATCTAACTGAAGAGAAAGAAGAAGAAGAAGAAGAAGAAGAAGAAGAAGGAGATGCAAAAGTGGAGACAGAAACTGGTCATCAAGTGAATACCACTGAAGAAGTAGAAGCATCTCAAAACGCAGATTCGACACATAATTTAATTAATATCTCGCCAGTGGAGTATCCTGCTACTTTGGATCCCAGAGCCCAGGCCAGTACAGACAGGTTTATCAACACGTCTCTTAACCAGAAACTAGCAGGAAAGATTCTAGATGCAAATGTTGTTCGGTTTTTGAATGAATTATTCGACAAGAAGAACCGAGAGGTTAACCCAAAACTTCTCGACGTCGTTGCAGATATGTGCCGAGAACTTGCTGAGTTGGAACCTGATGGCGACAAGATAATAATGCGGCTTCGGACCTTCAAAAAGGAGTATTTCGACATTGTATCCAAGCAGCTGACACAATCAAACAGACCCAGGCATCAGGAGTTTCGCATAGACCCAAATGTGGAAACACCCAATGTCAATAAATATGATACAGATGAAGTCAACGAGAGTGTATCACGTTTGCTGATATCGAACAAAACGTCTCGCAGCAGTAATGGTAATGATAGCCAAGAGAGTTCTCATAAGGTGAGTCCTGAACACCTGGAAGACATCCAAGTAACTCCAAAGTCAAAACAACTACCCAAGAACTGGAGATCACCTACACCGGCCAGCTCTCGGAGGAGCACTCCTCGAAACAGGAGAAGCCGAGAGTCTACACCCGTAGAAACCATTACGATTTTAGACGGTGGCGGATATTCACTGTCAACTTCCACACCAGAGCGATCCAATTCAAAACGAAGACGCATCAACTGAGGGGATGTAATATAGATCATAGCATATTCGGGTATGATTACACCATATCCGCATCCATAGGTGCATAATTTACGACATTCAATTATTTATCAATGTTCTCTATACGTTCTCTTACATATCTAGTCAAAGTCCTTGAATTCTTCGTCGAAGAAGCCTCTGAAGGGGTAGCTGTTTCCCACTTTCTCGATTTCAGCAAAGTCTTCGTCAGAGATCTCAAAGTTGAAGATATCCAAAGACTGCTTGATTCTCTCAACCTTGGAAGAGGTGGTAATTGGCAAGATACCCTTCTGCAAAGTGTACCGCAATAAGATCTGAGAGTCGGTCTTGCCGTACTTGTCCGACAACTTTGCCAAAACCGGTTTCAAAGGATGGTCGTCGACCTCGACGCCGTCTTTCTTGATTCTGAATAATGGAGTCAATGGTCCGTATGCCTCAATCAAAATGTCGTTATCCTTTGCAAACTGGATAATGTCCTTGGACTGGTTCTGCAAGTACGGGTGGAACTCAATCTGGTTAACCTTAGGCTGGAATTCTTTGGAGCCAGACACTTTGATGGACTTTTCCAAGTGCACTTTGGCGTAGTTGGAGACACCAATTTCCCTGACTTTGCCCGCCTTCTTGGCGGCGATCAACTCTTTCCAGGCACTTTCCACAGTCTGTCCGTGGCTGATTTCATCTCCGAAAAAGGGAGAGTGGATAAGAAACAAGTCCACGTAGTCGGTGTCCAATTCCTTCAACGCATTGTCGATGAATTCGGTGGGGCTTTTGGAGGGTGCAGCAAACGTGCGGAATCCGGGATTGTACTTGGTGGTGATCCAGACATCGTGTCTGGCCACACCGGCCTGCTTAATCGCAGCAGCCACCTCGGGATGAGTGGTATACACTTCGGCAGTGTCAATGTGGTTGTAGCCGTTGTTCAAGGCCAACACCAATTGGTCCACCAAGTCTTGGTGCAAGGTGTGTTGCTCGTCTTCGGGTCTGCCTTTCTTCAACCACTGCCATTTGGTACCGGTTCCGGTTCCCAACGTGATGGGCTTGCCCGATTTGGTGACGAAGTTGTGGATCAAGGAGACTGGTTTGGCGGATTGGGTCATTGTCTGGTATTACGTACACGCTGTGGACTAAGGCGAGAATATAGCTGTCTATGCACGAGTAAATGGATCAGACAGTGGACCGGGACTTTTTCAGCTATATATAGTGGGAGCCGCACTGACTAATCGGGACGCACGTTATCGGCCGAAATGCCATACTTTGCGAGATAACGTTTTGTGCCGGTTAGTGTGGATGTTCCCAATCGGGAAGGAAAGACGACAGAAATACGAATGCGGCGCCCAGAATATGGTCACGGGGCACACTGTGGTGCGATTAACAATCTGGCTGCCTATTGCAGTGATTCTGGTGCGGTGTAGAGGGTGTGTCTTGTGCAGAGCCCCACTGTAATTGGACTATCCGCGACTGCCTTACGCAACTTTGCCGGCCTTAACCGCGTTGCCTTCGGGTATGATTCTCTTTACGTCTGATTGCAGATGCACCTCTGTTTACGACTGGCGTTGCAGCATGCACCCGTTTATGTTGCAGCATGCACTTCATTATGTTGCAGCACGCACCGCATTAGGTAATACTGGTTTGGCGGCTACACTAACCGTCTCATAAAGCATATTTATTTATATAAACTCAGATCATTACTCGAGCCCGTTCAAGGCCTGCTCCTCCTCAACCGTGGGTCTCTTCTTCAACACCAAAGGCTTACCCGTGACTCTAAAGTATATATCCTTGATGTCGTCGGTAGTGGACTCAAAGTGCGACGAGGCATCGTAACTCTTGGAAATAAAGATGTTGGAGTCGGTGCCGTCGGTCTGGGGCTCGTACAACTCGGCAATGCCCATCAAGGTGTCCAAGCGGGTGCCCAACAACTTGAAAGCAGGCTCCAACTCGACGTGGGGCGTGTCGGTCTCAATGATGGTCGACACGATGGCCAAATAGTAGCCCTTTGGCACGACACAGTGCACGTCGGAAAGCACGGCCACGTAGATGTCGTGCTTTCTGCCCACCTGGTTCTGCGGAATGATCAACTGAACCGAGTCCAAGTCGCTGGTGCCGGCAACGGGGTGGTCCAAGATGCACATGGCCCGGATCACGCGCGCACCCACCTTCTTGACCCTGTCGGGGAAGTAGGTGGGGTCGGCAATCACAATGGGCGCCTTGGCGGTGCCCTCCTTGGTGACCACCCCGGCGAACTTGCCGTCGTCGGCGTACAAGACCTCGTCAATCGGCGTGTCCAACATGTAGGTGCCGCCGTAGATGGCCGACAACCGGGCAAACCCCTGGGGAAGCTCCCCCAAGCCGTACAACGGATAAATGTAGGGCGACTTGCCGTATTTGGCCACGGACTGCACGTACAAAATGATGCGCTCGTAGGTGGGGCGGGCCACCTCGGTCAAGTAGCTGTCGGTGGACCAAAGCGCCATGGCGTGGCCAATGAAGTCCTTGGTGCCGCTCTCCAAGCCGAAGTAGGTGTAGATCTCGTCCATGGTGTTTTTGTCCAAGTCAAAGCCCTGGTGCGTGGCCGCGTTTTCCTCGTCGTAGGAGGCGATGAACTCCAAGAAGCGCTTCATTCTGCGCTTCTCAAAGATGCCCATCAACGACGACTTGAGGGCCTCAATCTCGTTGGCAGGCACCTTGGCGATACGCCCGTTGCGGTATACGTACGAGCCGCTGATCTGCTTGAACTCGATGTACCGCGTCACGTCGGTGTGCACCAAAATGTTGGTCAACTCACCGTTGGACATCAAGAACTTGGGGATCAAATCAACACACCAGTCTCGGTCTCTTCCGGTCAAAGTGTCTGGTTTCTGGCTGGCGGGCTTGAATTTCTTGTACAACTGCGACAAGTTCAACGAGGCGGACTCGCCACCGTAGAAGTCCTGCCGGTCTATGTGCAACACCTTCTTTCCCTCCACTGAGAGAATACCCGAGAGCACACACTCGGTTAACCCGGTACCTAACACGATAACGTCGTAATTTTCATCCATGTTTGCAGTGGGCCCACTCAATTGAACACGTCTGGCTGCTAATCGCTACTGCTTGCCACACAATCAGCGGTGTAAGTATGGCCTGTTCGGGTCGCCGCATGTTTTGGGGTCTGATGAGGGATGTTGAAAAGAGGAGGGCGTGGTCCTGCATACAAGCCACAGTCGTTCACCACCGCTCGTGTAGACGGGATACGACCGTGCGGCGCGGATGGCGATGCGGCTGGGCGGATGCAGCGTAGCTTGTTGGTAGGACTCGATATGGAGCCGGGCGGGTTGCAGAAGCCGGTTACGGCGGTAATCGGCCGGTGTGGTTGTGTTTGTTTGATATTGTCACGTGCCGAGGTGCACGTGATGGCGTCGCAAACTGGATGCGACACAAGTTTGCGACACACGCCTTGGGCCCTTCGTTGCTGTGCGGCTCTAGTTGCTAAAAACAGTAGCCAATCGTAACTACGGTGGAATAGCTTGGCATTCATACTGTTTGGCACTCACTGTTCAACATCCTTCTGTTTGTACGTATCTGCACAGACAATGTTAGCCGCAATGTCAACTGCAACCGTAAAATCGCCTTTCTCACATCCCTGGTGGTACTCCTACTCGCGGGGTCCCCGTCCAAGGTGTAAGGATGAATGGTTGATAATCGACATATCTAATGCTATTCGCGAAAAGCACCAGTGGCGGTCCAAGTACAAGGATGCAACTATTTCTGAAAAGTGGAAGCAAGAAATAAGGTCCGATTTAGCGGACAAGACCACCATTCCCGAGGAAATCGTAGCATATGTATTTGAAGAGTTAAAGTGGTATGATAAAATGGCGGAAGAAATCGGTGGTGGGTTTGCGGTTGGGTGTGATACCAAGATCGTGGTTTCTGACTCATGTGTAGATGAACAAGTAAATGCCAAATTGAACAAGTTAAGCGAAGAGCTTGAATTGTCCTTCGGTACAAATATTGACTATCACCCGGGATCCAATCGCACTGTAATTGACTTAGTGCATCCTTCACTATTTCCTATTCAATACGGGAAAACGCCTTTTTACTCTACTCCGGACCGAACAACATTAGAAATCATACAATATTCAGATGATATTCACAAAGTTAAAGAGGGAGTCGCATTTGGGATCTCCAAGCACTTTCAATGGTTACCGGCATTATTCGAATTGAATCCCGAGAATCAAAGCTACGAAATCAAGTCATACATAAACAATTTGCAACCCACGGAATATAAATCCTTGTACGACACAATAGCCAAAATACTCAATTTATCAATCCCAGGTTTAAATCATACTCTTTCAGCCTATGCGCTGTCTGAATATTTAAGAATAGACATCCCTGCTTTTGATAATGCTTATGAGGATGATTTCATGAAGATGTATGAACAAAAGATCGAGGAGTACTTTAGAAAAGCGTACGACGATGACGAAGACGCATTTGAATTACTCGAAGCTTCTAAAGCAGATCATTTCAAGAAATTCTTGCCAACATATCCAGCAGAGCCAAGCAATAATACCAATGTTGATATCCGGAATTTTCAACAATTGAAGATAATCGTAAAAATGGCCAATATTGAATTAACCCCTGATAATCCCAGATATGACGGTGGATCATGGCATGTAGAAGGTACTATAAACGAAGACATAGTTGCTACAATTTTACATTATTATGATTGTGAAAATATTACTGATTCCTACTTGAAGTTCAGATGCTCCTATGAAGATCCCCATTACCCACAAAATGATGGCAATTATCTGAAAGTTATTTATGGTATAGAAGACGAGGATTTGATGACGAGGGAAATGGGAAATGTCCAAGCCTTGCCAAATCGGACAGTCATTTTTCCGAATATGTACCAGCATCAAGTTCAACCCTTCGAGTTGCAAGATAAAAGTAAACCGGGACGCCGAAAAATTCTATGCTACTTTGTGGTAGATCCTTACAATCAGATTGTTAAGTCCAGCTTTGATGTTCCTCCTCAGCAGTTACATTGGTGGCAGAATGATTCCCTAGCACTGCAATTTGGTCGCTTGGGATTGGAAAACTCGTCAGTTAATAGGCAAACTTTGGAAGAGGCATTCGAAATCAGGACACAATTGATGCAAGAAAGGACTCCTGTGGATGACCCCGACTTGGCGTTTAGTAGACGCTTTTCTCTATGCGAGCATTGAAATGATGATATCAGTTCAATTCCACTAATTATAAGGCAAATGTATTAAAATCACAGTATGTACAAATATACTAGAGTACATCTAAACAACGTTGTGGAACTTTCTCTCAAATCCGGCCTTCACAATCTTGGAGATCTCCTCTGGGTCCGAAGTGATACTCGTGAAGTTCTCGTATCCCGACTCAGTGACCAAAATGTCGTCTTCGATTCTGACGCCACCAATGTACCAGTACTTGTCCAACACATCCTTGTTGATGTATTTCACTCTAGCAGGGTCTTTCAATGTATCTTCTAATAAGAATGGGTTGAAATACACACCTGGCTCGTCGGTAACCACCATTCCCGCCTGCAAATCTCTTCTTAACCGCAAATAGACGAGCAATGGGTCTGGGTCGTCATAGTTGGGATACCCACCAACATCGTGGGTGTCCATACCCAACAAATGGCCCAAGCCGTGAGGGAAGAAGCGGGCGCTGACCTTAGACTTGAAAATCTCGTCAGCTGAGTATTCCAGCTTGAAGATACCCAACTTCTGGAACTCCTCGATCAAAACACGGTGTGCCGTCAAGTGCAAATGCTCCCAAGAAGCACCGGGCTTGATCAAGGCCAATGTGGTCAGCTGCATCTTCAACACCGTGTTGTAGATTTCCAAGTGCTCCTTGGTCCAGTCGCCGTTGATCGGGAAGCATCTCGTGACGTCGCTGGCGTAGCAGTCCCATTCTGCGCCGGCGTCAATGAGAATCAGGCGCTTGTCAGGGGTGATTTCGTCATCGTTCTTGACATAGTGCAATGTCGAGCACGAGGGCCCGCTGCAACAGATGGGATCGTAGCTCTGGCTCTTGGAACCCTGTCTGATTGCGTGGTACATGAATTCGGCGTGGATGTGTGTTTCGTTGGTCTCGATGGGGATGGCCGACATCACGGCCAAGTGGCAGTTGTCGGTGATTTTGGCGGCGTGTTTCATCAACTCGATTTCGTAGTCATCCTTGATGAGCCTGGCCTCGTCCATGGCGTAGAACAAGTCCTTGTCACCTTCCTTTAACACAGCAGCAAACTTGAGGTTACTCTTGTTGATATCGGTGGTGAGCACGGTGGCGGCGGACAAGATGTCCAAGTCCGCCGCCAACTCGGCAACGTACTTGACGTCGTCGGCGTCGAATTTGGCCTTGGCGTCTTCCAAGCTCAAGGGTAACCCGGACCACATTACATCATCCCAGTCAATGTTGGGCAAGTACAAGGTCAAATGGTCCTTCTGAGGCTGGTACAAGATGTGGGAGCCGGGGATGGAGCAGCCGGACAAGTAGAAGAAGTACCTGTTTTGGCGGAAGGGCTTGTTCTGGTCGCTGTAGAGGATGAGCTCGTTATCCTCCCCACTGATGAAGAACACAGCAGACTGCGCTTTGGCGGAGTTTTTCTGCTTCAAATGCGCAAACACGTTTCTGGCGTGCTGCTTGGCGGGGTACTTTCTGCCTTGCAACGATGCTGGGCCTTCTGCCATGGTGGTGGTGGTGGTGGTGGTAGCGGTTGGGAAAGAAGATAGTGATTTTGTATGGCACCCATGCTTAATTTTTTTGGGTGCACCCAAGCGAGCGGCACGGCCCAAAACGGCAGGAGCCGCAGGGAGCGGAGTAGGGCCTGAATCGGCGGGAAACGGCCGGAGCAAGGTAGGTCCGCGACATTACACGAGGTACCCATCCTGCAGTGCCAGCACCAGCAGCACGGCGGTGGGGAGCCCCGTACGGGCACCGGGCGCTGGGTGCAGGACTGTCACGTGCCAGATCACGTGTAGTCCCCGGTTTGCTCACGTGCCAGGTCACGTGCCGCGACACGCGCGACATTTCCCCGTGTCGCGCCGTCCACCGGTTTGCCACTACCAAAGTGCACGGTACCAGTGCCAATTGTGAACAGCGTAGTGCCCCGTACACAAGCACAGGATGGAAAGATTGCAGAGACTATTGGGCAACGGCACGCAGCCGCAGAGCGAGGCGCCCGCCATCGACAACTCGGAGACGGTGTACATCTCGTCGCTCGCGTTGTTGAAGATGCTAAAACACGGCCGGGCCGGGGTGCCCATGGAGGTGATGGGGCTCATGCTCGGGGAGTTCGTGGACGAATTCACGATCCACGTGATCGACGTGTTCGCCATGCCGCAGTCCGGGACCGGGGTGTCGGTGGAGGCGGTGGACGACGTGTTCCAGACCAAAATGATGGACATGTTGAGGCAGACCGGAAGAGACCAGATGGTGGTCGGATGGTACCACTCGCACCCCGGATTTGGGTGCTGGTTGTCGTCGGTGGACGTTAACACGCAGCAGTCGTTTGAGCAGTTGAACAAGCGCGCGGTGGCGGTGGTGATCGACCCGATCCAGTCGGTCAAGGGGAAGGTGGTGATTGACGCGTTCCGCACCATCGACACCACCACGTTGATGATGGCGCAGGAGCCGCGGCAGACCACCTCCAACGTGGGCCACTTGAACAAGCCGTCGATCCTGGCGTTGTTGCACGGCTTGAACCGGCACTACTACTCGTTGAACATCGACTACCACAAGACGGCCAACGAGACCAACATGTTGCTCAACTTGCACAAGAAGAACTGGCAGTCGGGCTTGCGGTTGGCGGACTACGACCACGCCGAGCACGCCAACTTGGAGCACACGCAGCGCATGGTGAAGATAGCCGAGCAGTACAACCAGCGGGTGCTGGAGGAGAAGGAGTTGCTGGAGGAGCAGTTGAAGACGCGGTACGTGGGCAAGCAGGACCCCAAGAAGCACTTGTCGGACACGGCGGAGGCCTTGATCGAGGAGAACTTGACGTCTTTGTTGACGGGCAACATCAACGCGGTGGCCATTCAGTAGTGTAGCATAGTAAATGAACAGAAGCGTAGGAGAACGGGAAGGGGAGTAGAGGCGTAGCAGGATCAGAGGGGATGCGTATTTCACTTTGGCATGTAGCGTATAGCATAGAGCGCGTAAGTAGCGTATAGCAGATGGCAGATGGCAGATGCCATAGACCATGTAGAATACAGCATATAGCATGTAGAATACAGTATAGCATATAGAATATAGAATATAGAATATAGCATATAGCATATAGCATATAGCATTTAGCAGATAGCATATAGCATTTAGCAGATAGCATGTAGAATACAGCATATAGCATATAGCATATAGCATATAGCATATAGCATATAGCATATAGCATATAGCATATAGCATATAGCATATAGCATATAGCATATAGCATATAGCATATAGCATATAGCATATAGCATATAGCATATAGCATATAGCATTTAGCATATAGAATATAGCATATAGAATATAGAATATAGCATATAGCATATAGAATATAGAATATAGCATATAGCAAATAGCATTTAGCAGACAGCATTTAGCAGATAGCATGTAGAATACAGCATATAGCATATAGCATATAGCATATAGCATATAGCATACACCATACACCATACACCATACACCATACACCATACACCATACACCATACACCATACACTCTACACCATCATTCAACTCGGATAAACCGACCACCGCTAAACTACATCATTACATAATGTCACAGGACTGACACCTCTAACATATAGGGTGTATATAATATAGTACAATTAGCATCAGAACTCGCACTATAAAAGAACGAAAATTCCTCTGCTTTTTGCATTCATTTCCTTCATCCCCAATGGAAATACAAATAAAGAAACAAAAGGTATCCACCGACTACACCGACACCATCAACCGAGAGGTGCTCAACTTCGACTTTGAAAAAGTCTGTCTGGTGACCTTGTCTCCCAACAGCGTGTACTGTTGTTTGGTTTGTGGAAAATACTTCCAGGGCCGCTCCATATCCTCTCCCGTCTACAACCACACCATCAATGTCAACCACCACATCTACTTGAGTCTCAAAACGCAAAAGTTCTATATTTTGCCCGAAAACACTGAGATCCCCGCCATCGCCGATATAAAAGACTGCTTGGATCCCAAGTACTCCAAACAAACCATAGAAACGCTACCCGAAACAGCTCTTGACCTTCACAAAACCAAGTACAATGTCGGTTACGTGGGTCTAGATAAGATCTCCCATAACGACTACCAAAATGTCGTGATACAGGCCCTTTGCCACGTGCCTCCCATAAGAGACTTTTATCTCAAATTGAGCTACAAACAGAAACTACAGGATGTCATCTCGCGCAAGTCGCAATTGAACGACCGATTCGGGGTGCTAATGCGGAAAGTGTGGTCAAGTCATCTCTTCAGAAATCACGTGTCTCCCCATGAGCTTCTCCAGCTTGTCTCGGAAGCTTCCTCCGGCGTGTTTTCCCTCACAGATCAGAAATCTCCTAAAAAGTTCTTGATATGGTTTCTCAACCAGCTCCACTCCCAACTTGTCAAATATGCAAAGTCAAGCGTGATCAGCGACACAGTTCAGGGCTCATTGCAAATAACCACCGTAAAAACTGATGAGGCGGGCCAGGATCAGGAGAGTGGAACCACTACTCTGAAATTCTGGGTGCTAGCTTTGGATTTGCCTCCAGCACCGTTATTTGCAGGAGAGGACATCCAGGAAGTGCAATTGCAGGATCTACTAAACAAATACAACGGTGTTCAGCTTACGCACATATCGAAACATGAACTAAGAAAGTACCATCTTCTAGAACCATTACCACCATACATTATCATCCATATTGATAGAGGGCTAGAAAATGAAGCTAAGAAGGGTAATCCCACCGTGGTTCAGTATTCCGAAGTGATTGACTTTTCTCGGTTTGTAAAGGATTCGGCGAAGGCTCTCCAGTATCGCTTGGTGTCCACCATAAAACACGAGCTGGTCACAGGGGCGGAAATAGACCAAAGTGACATTAAAAGCGAGTGGGCCATCAACATCAGAAAAGATGACAATACATGGTTTACAATGAAAGACGCAGAGGTGAAAACCTGTCAACGTGATTTGTTATTCCTCGATGAAAACTATTTGCAGGTGTGGGAGCGGGTTTAGTCCTGCTCCAACGATGCAAAATTAAATCCTAAAAGTTATGTAGAAGAACGTACTTAATTGAACTTTGCAACTCGGCAAACAAGTTTCAGAATAAGTGGCTAGGCGCTGTCATGACTGTTGAACAAGAGCTGAGAATTGGCCTACACTGTTCAAGTTACAGTTTGCAGAAAACAGAATCCGACAAGTTCCCTAGTCTTGCCACGTTTGAATCTCAAACTAATGATGATACGATCAACTGCCACAAGCCGAAATAGACGGAATTTTTCTGAAGTATGAATGACGGCAGAATAACGGTATGCTCTACATAGGGCCGTTCACGTGATTTGTGGCACCTGATGTAGTACGATCGTGTGACACAACGAAGTGGCCAAACGATTGCTACTCTTAACATGGGACATGGGAGCAATAACAAGCAGACAATCTCCTGCTCGGGGTCTGTGGTGCTAAGTAGACAATAATAACAGCGACTCTTGTGCCAGAGAATCAGTGGGCTTTTCGCCCAAAAATCACTACACTTGTATCTAACAGTAATATATTATATACATACACGCAGTTATATAAAGCTCTAGTCTCATTTAGATATCTTCCTCGGGTATCAAATCGATAGCCAAGTCGTACCAGGTGGTTCCTGCAAACTGGCACTGCGACTGGCCCAAGTTGTTGAACCCGATCTTCTCATAGAACGGAATCAACTCCTTGTGGGCAATGATGACAATCTTGTCACCCAAATCCTGATTGGACAACTTCTGCACGTAGTCGTGCACCAAAAGTGTGCCCAAGTTGTTGCCCTGCCATTTGGGGTCCACCACAAGCGAGTGGATACCTATCCAACGAGAGCTCTCAATGTGCCCCACGGTCAAGGCGGGACTCTCTGCGGAGGGGATCTCCATGGCAGCGTCGGTGATCTTCTGCGCGGGGATTTTGGTGGCGATTATGTGCCCAATCAACGTTTCTTTGGTGTACAGCAGCTTGGAGGGCAACTCGTCGAGGTTTTCGTCTCCGTCATTATCATCGGCAGCATCGGCAGCAGCGTCACCTGACTTAGCCTTTTCTTCATTGTCGAGGCGCTGGGCTACCTCAGGCAAATTGATGGCGTTATACTTGTATTCGTAGTCGCGGATAAAGAGTCCGGAGCATAACTCGGGGCAAACCGTAAGCCGGTACCGGAACTTGTCGGGGGTACATCTTTCTGCCTCGGAAAACCCTTTGTTTTCCAATTCAATGCATTGGTCAATGTCCTCAATGGTGAGAGGTCGGATCGAGATGTTTGGTGGGAAACTGGACATGGTGGCGGCGGTAGGAATCAGGAATGGAATCTAACATCTGATTCATTGTTGGCAGAAATAAATGGGCGTGTGACTCAGTATGCAGTCTCGCCGTAAATATATATATATATATATATTTGCCCTACGTTTCCCACTAATCGCAGTTAATGGAACTCTTCCTAGGTCATTGTGATAGAGAGCGTATAGTATGTAGAGACAGTGGTTGTGCATTTTCGGTAGTGCCGAATGTAGCAGAATGCGTAGCATAACCTTGAGCCTTGTCCTATTTAAATAGAATGAAGTTTTATGTGGAGAGGGAATGTGATGCCACTCTAGGAGTAGTCCAGAGTGCCAGTGATAGTGTCTCATATTTCTCGCAATAAACTTAGGAAATAGGGTATCTTGTACCGTGGCTATGCTTATTTTTAGAAAGAAGATAAATCGGTTAATTAGTTGCTTGTATCTGGTTGGTCTTACATTAAATAACGACTTGCACAACAGTAGAGTTGTGTAGCCATTGACAAACCGTATCACGCTACCGATAGTGCAGTTGTAACATACACACCTATTTTATACCCTAATAAACATACTCATACAATTACGACCAAATAAAAGCTCACCATATTTCAACTGCTTTTAGTGTCTTTCAAGTCGTCATGGAATAACCGCGATTTTCTCAAATCTTTAGTTGGTAGAGGGGGCAATAGAAAGGCATCATCAAGGTTTTTGAAATCCTTCTCCTTTAGTGCTTTTTTGTCGACCGTATTTTTTGGAGTGCTCCTTACCCTAAATAGTTGTTTCATCTTGTCCCACAGCTTTCTCTCTGCTATTAACTTCAGTAATCCTAGGTCTATCAATTTGACTTCACTATCAACAATCATAATGTTTCCACTATGTATGTCTTTGTGAGTGATACCAGCTTCATGCATCTTTTCAAGTTGTTGCCGTGCTTTTTTATACATCGTGGTTGTCTTATCTCTTCCTTTATAATTGGTCAATGTGACTCCCTCGAATTTCTCCATAATAATGTAAAAGCCGGCCACAGGGATTCGACCAGCAGTGGTGTCTACTTGGTCAATGAGTTCTTCGATTTCATCGTTCAATAAGCAGCCAAACGAATAAATTTTTGGAGTGACACCAATGTTTCTCGATTGCAACTTCTCTAGTGAGAGAGCCTCGTTGCAAAACATTTTTAAACATCTCTTATACGAGGCCTCTAACACACTGTACTTAGTAGTGAATGTCAGGCTCCTGATTGGGTCAAGAATCTTAATGATAAAGTGCTCCTTGCTGCGTCGATGTTCAGCTTCCAATACTATCAGAATCCTAGAATTTATTATGCTTCCAGCTAGACACGAAATAATCGTGTACTCCTCTTTGATCTGGTCCCATGTTCTGCATGCCCATAGCTGAGATCGTTGCATTTCAATGGACGCATTTAGATACACTTCATTAAATAAGATGTTATTGAAGTTAAGTCCCATATCAGATACACCAGTACTGGGACAATAATGTAAAAATGATTCATTTACTGACTGAGGTGAGTATTGATTATTATGGTCGACTGAATCGATCTTTTCCGGTTGTGACTCATTAATTGCAAACAATGTTCTGTTGAGGTCATTTATCGCAGTATAGAAGGATTTCATAAGAATTTGTCTTGAATTCTTCTCCAAAAACAACTTGGGTTTTAATCTCGTTAAAACATCCTGCCGCTCTTTATAATCTTGCTGAATTCTCTTTAATAAAAGGAAGAGTTGGAGATTTAGTGAATATTCACAAGCTTCGGCTTCTTCGAGTTTTAAGATTCGGCCAGATGTCCGTTTCCACAAAGTGCAATGATTAGCACCTTCAAAATCTCCTACTGAGTCAAATTCGACAAACAATGTAGTTCTATAGTCACTTAAGAAGAAGCAATTTATGCCACAACAAAGCGCTTCCCTCATACCTTGGCTGTAGATTTCCACAAAGTTAACTCGCTTCTTGTAGTTATCTACTTGACTGAAGTCATTCAAATACTGTTGAAGCTCCCCTCTTTTCATTTCAACTGGTATTACGTGCCCATTTTCATCTAGAAATATTTCTAAATCTGGAATAGTTCTAAATGATTTGCCTTTAAACTTGATGTCTTTCTCTATTCCATTAACCACCCCCAAACGTGTAATATAAGTAGAGGGAGTTCCAAATATATTCGTCTTAGCAGCTGCCTGTAAATCGGCTTCCTTGAAAGTCGTCAATTCAAAGCAGAAGTCCTGTTTCACGAGAGCTTCAGAAATTTTGGTTAATTTGACATCACTGAATTCATCTACAGTAAATTGAGTAAGTAGTGAGTCAGGATAAAATAATCCCATAAAAGGCTTTAAGCTATGAGACCTGTATTCATTGGGCGGTGGGTTCGGTTTTGCTCGCTTCTGACTTGACACTCTCTCTAAATCACCCACTCGCTCATTACTTATATCTGTACGGTACTCCACGGAGGAGCCTGAGTCAATTCGTGCGGTGTCTTTGGAAGTTTCATAAGCTGATGAGCTATTAATATCAAGGTCATCTTCGTTATCAGTATCATGCCCATGGTTGTCTTTGATTTCCTTACTTAGCTCGTTTAATTGAGGTATTTTAGGAAGTCTGAAACTCATGTTCAAAGAGAACTTCATATAATAATTCAAGAATTTATGGTTCTGGGCAGAGTCCAAATAAATGGATAGATGATGATTAAATTGAAGTTGACAAGCAATATCTGAAACAACTCGGACCATTTCCCTTGTAGTATCAAAGGGAAACTTTTGTAGAATGTGGAAATTGAACACTCGCAATATTAGCCTTAACAGGTCGGATCTCAGAAATTGAGAACTCAATTCGAAGTCCTGCAAAAATCGCTCAACTTCTTTACTATCTGGATGCCTGAGATATTCCTCCAAGTTGTTTCGTTGCACAAGGTACTTGTTCATTCCCTTCGAGTGAATTTGTATTGGCTCAACCTCCCCTTCAGCGCCTAACAAAGCGGCTACGGCGTCATCAAAGTTGATGATATCTTGAAGCTTCATTACGTAGGATAACAGTGACGGATTCTGTGATAGCGGTGATGGATGCTTGCGGGGATGAATGTAGGCATTTGTGTGGTTTTATAGGAATTTTGCAGCACACTGGAGTCGTGCTTTGCACAAATATCCCAGTTACCTCCAGCACCGACCACTAGGAAACACCACCAACCCCGAAACAATTACCCAGCGGGAATCCTCAGCATACTAGACGTGTATATTCAGATGTAAAAATACAATAACGAATAAAATTAATGTTACTAGGCGACCCAGCCCACACTCTAACCATAAGTCCTGCTTATCTGCTGCAAACAGTACCGGCCCGGGAACACCCCATTTTCTTTTGAATCTATAAGGGATAATATAGCCATAAACAGAGCAATACACTCACTAGAGAGTGATGTCTAGCACCAACCCCACGTCGTCCACATTGGTCTTGGATATGTCTTCCAAAAAGGGCAACAAATCCAACAACTCATTGTCGTGTGTATCGCTGAACCAACTGGATATCGGAATCAGATGCTGGGGATGGAAAATGTAGGAGGCAGGCGAGTTGTCGATGATGATCAGGTCACTGAGCGGCCTTCCTATTTGCGACAAGTTCTTGATAAAGTTTCCCTGGTAGTTGTAGCACAGGTCCCGGAACAAGCGGTGGTGGACCGAGTCGTGGATGTCCAATTTGTTGAGTAGCGGGTCGCCGTACTTGGCCACGGACGCCGTGAACACCACCACCTCGTACCACTGGCCCACCTTGCGCAAGAACTCGTCCACGCCGGGCCGCTTGATGACGTACACATAGTGCACCTGGTTGTCGATTTCAACCGGGATGGTGAAGTCGGCGGTGCGGAGGTACTTGAACGACAGATGCACCAATGTCTCGTCCAAGTCGAGAATGAGACATTTCTTCAGGCCGAACTTGCGGTCCTTGCGGCCCAAAAGAAAGCCGGTCTCGGCGTTGAACGCCTGGCCCTCCTGGAGCTTGGTCAAGTCCAACACCGAGTCGTCGTCGGAAATGTCGTCGTCCTCGTCCATGTCGTCCTGGACGCCGGCCGCGACACCGGTCACGTGCGCGGCGCCGGCTCCGGACGACAGCGCCTGCACCGGCGCTATGTCCTCCTCGGCGTCTTTGGCTGCGTGCAGCGTGGGCGTGTTGTTGGCCTCGTCGCCGGTATTGGTGATGGTGTCGGTTTCGTTGACGGAATTGTCGTCGTCCAACAACTCCTTTTTCTGTATGCTCGTGTTGTGTTTATGTCCGGTGACGGCCGTGGCCACGATCTCCGGAGCGCCGGGATTGGGGCGCTTGGTGTCTGTTTTGGTAGCGGAGGTGGTGGGCCGGATGTTGTGAGAAGAGGGGTCTTTTCTGGTGGTTGCGGTTGCCGTTTTGGGCTGCTGCGTCTTGTCGTCGGCGTCCGCTGAGTCTTCCAGGCAGCAAAAGAGGAAGCTCATGGCGGGGGGTTGGCTGGTTCGGGGTTTGGGCCGGCTGGTGTTAATGCTGGCCTACAACCAGCAGCAGGATAACGATGCGGGGGAGGGGGCAGCAGACGGACACACGGCACTTGGGCAGTGGATTACGTCGTTTTGAAACTGGTCTCGGCGGCTTGTGCAGCGGCTCGGCGTATTCCGGTGGATGTGGACTCCGGGCAGGTATAACGTCTCGTGATACCGCGAACGGTGGTGGGCGAGTATAAATGCAGCGGCAGGGGGTGGCAGCAGACACGACAGACACAGGGCACGTGTGGGCTGTGTTGGATTATGGGTGCAGTGTTGCGTTGGGGCGTGGAAGCAGCTGGTGGAGGCCTGGTGGTATGGAGTCTTTTTCATTTCCAAATCCTTTTTCCAGTTTGTCGTTTTTCTACAATAATGTCGCAGAGGTTTGGCCCAGTGACACAAAGCCGAGCAGGTGTGCGAAACGGAACAATGGGCATTAAACGCGCAACATGGTGCGTGCGACACGGCGCACGACATTGTTGATTTTTCAGATTATTCACTTTTTCCGGGCATCTAGACCCGTGCTAGGGATGGCCGGGGGGGAGCTGGCTGGAACAGGCCGATGGGCGGGGTGGGCCACCCGGGCGATGAGAGGAAATGTCGTGGGATTGTCGTGGTGGTGGCGGATGGCGGCCCAGGGTGCCGAGGGAGACATGGATGTGCCAGCACGACATTTGGCCAGTGGCTATCGTATAGCATTTATTTTTTAAGGTGGTTAGTATTATTTTTTGTGATTGTTTTGCCCACTTGCTTTTGTCTTGTCCGGTTCCCACTGGGCGCCATTATTTCTATTTTATACCAGTTACATATGGTTGTGGTTCCACTAGTGCCGCTTTATTGTTGCGGGGGTCTAAATGGTATGTAGTGTAATTGGCAGCGGGATGCGTGAGAGGGCCGGTTTTCCGGACTCCACCGGCCGCCGTGGATGTGCGGCGCTACGGGGTGGCCGGTCGGTTATATCGCTGCAATGGTATGTAAGTCCTAGAGCCGTTGTGTGCCACGGTATTGTGGGTGGCAGATTGTGTGCTGTAGTGGGCCGCCTTTGCGGGTGTAATTACAAAATGCTACCGCACAGCAGAGCCAGTGCGGGAGTCTGTGCGGGAACCTGTGTGAGAGTGTGAGACCACCGTATGGGAGTGTGAGACCACTGTGTGGGAGTGTGAGACCACTGTGTGGAGGTTGACGTCAACCGGCTGACGTCAGACACACCACTTCCGGCCCTGGCGTAGGTTTGTAGTTGAAGTCACGTGACTCGTAATTATACGGGCCGGTGTCCGCTTTCCCACACAATGTTCACGGCGACAGTCTCGCAGTAGACGGTGCTTGTGGCACTATTCGCAGCTTCTTCTGCCGCTTCTGTGCACCAACCGCTCGGCTTATCGGTATGTCCATATCTGACCTTTACCATAAACCAGCCTATTGCATGCGCTGCTACTCTGCTGCCACTGTGCCACCACCATCACCACGCAGCCACCAGCCCCCACCCAGCAGCCGTGCCTCTCCCCCACCACTACCCGTCCTCTTCCCCGTCCGCCCGCTACGCCAGACTCCCACCACCGCCCAGTGGGTGTTTTTTGCAAGCCAGCCGCACGTCCCGATCGGGAAAAATGCTCCGCCAGCCATGTATTTTTCTTTTGGCTTTGTGAGACGCGACTGTGCTTTTACCATCTGATTCAATGCTTTGCTCTACTCCACTACATCCGCTCTAGCCCGCAGCTGACACTAGCCATCGCTATCGCACACCACCAGCAGCCACAGACAAATGTCGCACCTCAGTTTGCCCCCGCGGACGCCGCCCAGGGCCGCAGCCAAACCCCGGGCCGCGGTGACACCGCTTTCCGCCTTGACACCCGTGCAGCAGGCAAACGGGTTGATCACGCCCTCCACCACCTCCAAAACCAAGAACCCGTTTGTGGCGGGCAGCGCCGGGTTCAAGACACCGAGCTCCGTCCTGAAAAAGAAGGGTGCGGCCGCGAACACCGGGCCGGTGCCCCGGCCGTCCACCAGGCTCTTGCCCATCACGCCCGAGTTCACCCCCCAAAAGTCGCCGGTGTCGGCCAGAAAGCGCAAGTTGGCCGGCGCCACGCACGACATATTCGCCGGCACCGGCGTCGCGCCGCACACCCCGAAGGAAAAGCTCTCTTTCGGCTTGCTTTTGCCGGCCCCGTCCAAGATCGGCTCGGGCCGACACTACTCGCGGTCTGCCGCCAGCCGGGACAGCATATTTCTCGCGGAATGCAGCAGCGACGCACAGGAAGAGGACAATATGCATGTTTTCTGCGAGGAAGACGATGTAGAAGCCGGGCTGCAGCCGCAGACGCCGGGGAAGCAGTTGATAAGCGACAGCTTGGTGGACCACTGGCACGGCAAGTCGTACAACAACTACTACTCGTCGGATGAGGAGGAGATGCCCCAGAAGGCGACCCTCGCCAACCCGTTTATAGCCGCCGGCGACGGGGCGGCGTCACGTGCAAAGCCCGTGAACCCGTTTTTGGATGACACCCACGCCGCAGTAGACTACGACACACACATGGAGTTGGTCCACAACAAGACAGGCCACCGCCGGGTGGTCAAGTTGACGGCACACCAGTCGCGGATCAAGCCCAAGAAGCTTGATTTCTCCGGCTTGTAGCGGGGTTGGCGGAGGTCCATACGGGATACGGAACTTTCCCGCCATTTCAGTTCTAAGTTATAGGTTAAGTTAAGCAGTGCGTCTTGCAGGACGCGTTATATAGTCAGTAAACATTGTGGCAGATGTGCGTGTAGGTGACGTTTGGGAGAGATATGTCACTTTCTTGCGGTTTTGACGTAGATTTCTCAGAAACTGGTGGCCCACTAAACAATACAAGTACATGAAGAGTAAATGGGAGAGATGTAGCGCATGCAATGCATTCTAAGAGAATGTCGTGAGAGGAGAAGGCAGTAACGGACAAGTAGCTAAATGGAGAAATACCCAATAATGGAGAAATACTCGAAGTGCTTGACAAATACTTTAGGTACTTGACAAATACTTTAAGTACTGGACATACTTCAATTACTTGACATACTCCGATTACTGGACAAATACCTATACACAAAATACCCAGAAGACAGCCATATAACACGGCATACTGCACAAGCTACCTACCACACACTCCCTTGCCCCGCAATCCGGCGCACTATGACCACCCCATGTCTGCAAAATACCGGCGAAACGGTTTCGCACCTACCAAAAAATCTGGAAAACACATGAAAAATTTCAACCTCTGCAACCAGCCTTGTTCACTGGCACTACACCCTGCTGAACAAACACCCGCATCATGTCCATCCCGGGGTTTGGCGGCCCAGAAACAGCATTGTCCTCGGAGAACACCACCGTGGTCACGGTTCCGGCGCTCTCCGAGTGGAGATTCGAGGTTCCCCACAGAAGCATCCTCAGGCTCACGGTAACCAGCGGAGTGTGCGAGATCTTCGGCACCGAGTTGCCGCTCAACGTCGAGATGCAGTTTTCCGGCGTCAAGTACGCCGTGTACGCGCCGGTGCAGGACGGCTGCACCTTGGAGTACACCACCTCCGCCAACAAGTCGGTCATGTCCAATGAGGACGAAGCGGTGTCCGATTACGTCAGCGCCGAAACCGGCCCCCAGCAGACACACATCAACTTGCACTTTGCCTTGGAGGCGCTCCGGCAGGAGGCACGTGACGCCAACATCCTCCATCCCGACGCCCTCCGCAAAGGACCCAAGGTGCTCATCGTGGGCCATCCCGGTACCGGCAAAACGACATTGGCCAAGACACTAGTCAGCTACGCCACCAAGATGGACAGCTGTCCCGTGTTGGTGAACTTGAATCCGCGCGACGGCGTTTTCAGCTTGCCGGGATCGCTTTCCGCAACTCCGATCAGCGACGCGCTCGACATTGAGAGCGCCAACGGGTACGGCTTCACCACCACATCGGGCAGTCTTGCGCACAACCCCAAGCAGCCGCTCGTGAAGAACTACGGGTTTGCGGCTATCTCCGACAACACGGACTTGTACAAGTACCAGATCCTGCAGTTGGGGGTGGCGGTGTTGTCGCGGTTGGAGGAGGACGCCGCGGTCCGCAACGGCGGAATCGTGATCGACACCCCGCCGCTCACCATCAAGGACTTCACTGTGATCGAGAATGTCGTTTCCGACTTTGAGGTCGACGTGGTGGTTGTCATGGGAAACGAGCGGTTGCTCGTGGACTTGAAGAAGAAGTTCAAGCACAAGCAGCTTCAGATCGTCAAGGTGCCCGTAAGCGGCGGGGTGGCAGAGGTGGACGAAGCGTTTATCAGGAGACAGCAGGAAGAAACAATAAAAGAGTACTTTAACGGGAACCACAAGACACGCTTATCGCCGTTCAAAACCGACATTGAGGCCAAAGATCTTGTCATTTACAAAGGAGTGTTATCGCTGGATGTAGTTTCGGCGTTGTCGTTTCTTCCGTCCGCGGATTCATATGCAGCTGACGAGGATGACGACAACTCTGCAGACAAGCCCAAGGCTGATGACACGCTCACAAAGTACTATTCGTTGCTCACAGAGCCTTCTTCTTCCAATTTGGACAACTCCATCATGGCCATTACGCAATTACCTCTGAATAATAGCCTGGGCAAGGAATTGCTCAACACGAGTGTGTTGGGATACGTGCATGTATCCAAGTACGAGGACGAGAAGCATAAGATAAAGGTGTTGTTGCCGTTTCCGGGTGCTTTTCCTAAGAATGTGTTAATTTCCACCAACATTGGGTTCAACGAGTAAGTGTATATTAGTTTATAAAAACAGGAGTGTAGTGTTTAATAAAGAGTCGTCAACAAGTCGGAGAAGAAACGGAGTGATTAATGGTCACGATGTCTATAGATGCAATTGCGGCTAGATTTGTGTCTGTTTCTCAGGACAAATGTTACGTTTGACAGACAACTCGTGCCAAACCCAGATATACGTTCGTTCATTATAACCAAACAGAAACAAGCGCTTCTTTCGTAAGAAAACGATTCCATAACGTACCATAACCTACATACAACTATACCCACTACACGCACTAATCAAACGGAACAGGCTTGTATCGCACTTCATGGTCTGCCATCCGCAAACTTTCAGAAGCAGCAATAGCACTCGGAATCTTGATCCCGCAGCAGTCGCCCCAGGTGTTGGTGACATCGTGCACGTGTCCGCACTCGCTGTGGTCATGCCCGTCTTCCTCCACATGCTCACTAATACCATCAGGACACTGCAACAAGCTACCAAACATGAAATGCTGCACAATCGGCAACTTTCCTAACACTTCCACCTTATACATCTTGATCATGCCCTCTTTGATCTTCTGCCACGATTTAGCAGCCAGAATATCATCCAACATTGGCGAGTGCCATCTAATGCTGAGTTTCTGGGTCTGGTTTTTGGGGATCGTCTTGATGTTGTTGATGAAATGAATGCATTCCAAGTACATGTACTTCTTGTAGTAGAGATCGACCAAGTCGTCGTTGTGGATCAGCTTGGGTTTCATGTGTGGATGTGTGGCCAACTGAGCCGAGCCAAACAAAAAGGGCAAAAAATGGTAGTCATCTAGACCCCAAACTCCGTGAGAACCCGCTGGTTCCAACCAGTAGAGTTTCTGTAGTCTTCTCATTACGGAAATGTAGCGTGTAAACACTCTTAGCACAAGCGCCGAGTAGTCTTCTGCATTGACCACCTTCAACTGCCGCAAACACAACAAAAAACAAATGAAATTGAGCTCATGACCAGACCCGTAGTCAATTCTGGTTCTGTTACCCCACGATTCAGCAAAATAGACCGCTAACTCGGAAGCTTTTGCGGCATCTGCTTCGCTTAGCAATGGTGCTAACAAGTCAGCTGATTTGGCTCTGACAGCGTCGTAAAAGTCCCGAAACTCGACTTTTCCAAACCGCGATACATTGACATCTATCTTCACGGGATTAGCATCAATTTCAGCCTCGGTTTGATCCAAAATACCCAACAACTGCTCGGTTACGGGCGAAATGTGTACTTCGGCATCATTGGTTAAACCCGTTACCAGGTCTTGCAAGTCACACACAAAATTTAGCACCAACTCATAAGTTGGTGAGCCAATCCACTTTTCCAAGTCTTGCGGCGACACAATCCGTCTCACTGGCTCTGTCATGGTCATTTCTTATTGGTGTATAGGAAGACACTTGTGGAGGTGATAGTGGTAGTGTGATCGCATAAGCAATTATGTCATCAGACGTGTTACCTGCAGGTCACAGGTCACCTGACCCACAATTTTTCACTCTTGCTATCCATAGCCATTAGTGGTGAACCATTATTGCAGCCATACTGCAGGCTATCGGGTAGCATGAAACTGGTTAGCAAAACTTCCATCAACAGGTTCTATCAATTCCCTGTTACAAGGGCCCAGTTCTTAGCCGATACACGTAATTCCAAGGTCCTAAGTCCACTATGGGTTTCTTCCCGGTCCAAGGAAATAAGACTGGAGTTCAATGCCGAGGTCACCACACCACCTGCTGTCAAGTCCAAAAAGGACATATACAGCGAAGTGGCTGCATTAAACCCCGACCTGCTGTCTGTTATCTTGAGCAGCAAGCAGTTTTATGCATTTGCGCGGTCTCTAGGCTCTTTCTATAAAGAAGGTATTTCGCGTGTACAGCAGGGAAGAAGAGCCAGACAGCAAATAATACGAGAAATGAAGTTAGACAACCAAGTAGACAGTCGTGGAAATCAGGTCGCAATCAGTGTGAAAAATTTCAGTAAATTAACGTCGGCAATGTCACAGGCTTTGTACATGGATAAGGTGCAACTGAGAGACGTTTCCGAACAATACGTGAAAACCACCGACACACCAAAGCAGCAGCGTCTTTTCAACCTAACCCGAGCACAGTACCAGATTCTCCGTCGGGCGCCTGCTAACACCATCAAAATCCCAGTTTTTGGTGTGTTGGCGTTGATATTCATGGAGTGTACACCCATCTTGTGCTACTACGTTCCAGAAATTGCACCCCTGACCTGCGTGCTACCCTCTATTCTTCCCAAGTTATGGAGTGCAGGGTCATCTAAGAAGTTGTATGAGTTGCGAAAGCAGCGGTATCTGGAAGCGCAATACGACGATGTAGCTTTGAGAACTCCGTACAATATCCCGCTAGATGAAGCAGGACTTCTCGCTAGAGCATTGCGTCTTGTTCCCAGATGCGTCCCGCTTGCGCTTGTGCCTGAGTTATATTTGAGACGCAGATTGAATGACTACTACAACTATCTTTTGGTCGACAATCACTATCTCGACGGTACCAATAGCCCCAATGGCGGAAACATGTGGGATCTCTCCGACCAGGAGTTGGTCCAGGCGTGCTTGGAGCGTAACTTAATCTTGGATATCCGTCAGGACTTGAAGTTGCTCAACCTGGGCCAAACTGTGGAAGAAAGAGAACAGATATCGAAAAAGTACCATGATGAGCTCCGGGTGCGGTTGTTTCGGTTTTTGGTGGATTTCAAGAGCAATTTCTTCGGATACGTAGGAGTTCAGCATTTGTTTGAGCAGAAGGAAGTGCCTTTGAACGAGTGGAGAAGTTAGTGTGAAGAATTTGAAGTGAAAATCTTTTGCCTTTAAAACCATGTAAATAGAGATCGTGTCTATAGTGGCTACCATTAATTACATAGAAAATGGGATGCAGACGTTAACATATAAATTGAAGGGATGTGTAATCGCTCTAAATTACCATTACTTCGTTTCAGAGCCGTTTAAGTAGCAACAACGTGCTGTGATTAGGAATTAGGGAATAACGCTCTATAGTAGTGTGATATTAGTGATACAATTCTGTTGGCTGCGAAAAAATCATCAGTTACTCACTTACATCAGCATCAACTTCTACACTTACAAACCGTCTATCCCGAATGTGCATTAATGTCGTAAATACCCCTACACCCGTGCTCTCTCCCTAAGCGCCCTCTCCTTGAAACCACTCTCGAAGGAAGACATTGTCTCCACCCGCGGTACTGCTTCTTGCAGGACCATATCGCTGTTTCTAGCCACCACGCGAAACCCAATCCGCTCATCGGACGTCTCGTCGATAAAGAGGTAGAAAAGATCGCGGTCGCGGATCACGATTTTGCGGCCCTTCCCGATTACGGTGTCGTCCACCACACACGAGTTGGTGCTCATATCGAGCAATTCCACCGTGTACCCGCTGTCTGGCTGCAGACTGCGCGACTTGTGGAATATGCAGTGGATTTTGGACATACGGTCATCGTTTATCCATGTGTCGCACACCTCCTGTCTTCCGATGGAGTGGTACTCCGGCTGATGCATGTGGATGGGCTTCTGGTACAAGGAGCTGGCAATGGGCTGCAAGCTCAACCACGTGCCGGGCGGCACAGCGTCGGAAGTTTCTTCCGAGATATTCAGAAGCAGTCGGTTGGGAGGTGGTACGCGCTTCTTGTCTACGTTAGTGATGTTGGCGAAGGCGGTGGAGGCAGTCCTGGAAGGGGAGTGCGGCTGCGAGGACGCCTTCTGTTTCTTGAACTGCAACTCGTTCTCGTCGTCGGAGGAGGAGGAGCGGCGCCCGCGGCCGGGCCGGGCGGGCTGGCTGGCCGGCGGCTGCGACTGCGGGAGCGGGATGACCCGTTTGGGCACCTTGAAGGCGGAGCCGTTTTTGGCGCGCTTCTCCAAGGGGCGGAACATGACGTCCTCGTCGATCTTGCTCATGGACGCGTCGATGGCCAAGCCGTTGTCGATCTTGCGCGACTGCTGCAGCTGCAGCTGCGACAAGCTGAGGGGCTTCTGCAGCTGCAGCGCGTCGCAGTAGGCGTCCTGGATCCAGGGATGGCGGAGCGCCTCGTGCGCGGTGACGCGGAGACGCGGGTTCACCTGCAAGCACTGGCGGAGGAAGTCGCGCCCCGCGGGCGAGATGTGGTACGAGTTGAGGGGCGCCTCGTGGAACTCGCCGAGCTTGATTTTGTGGAACATCTGCGCCTGGGTCTTGCCGTTGAACGGCAAGTGCAGGGTGAGAAGCACGTACACCAAGCACCCGAGCAGCCAGATGTCGACTAGCAGCAGGTAGTTGCGCTTGTCTGCGTCGGGCGCCGTGTCGTACTTGCCCGTGATGATCTCGGGCGCCACGTACGCGAGCGTGCCGCAGAAGGTCTTCATGAAGGTCAGGTTGTCGCTGAACTTGGCAAGCCCAAAGTCGGTGATCTTGACGAGAATGGGGTCGTCCTGCAGAATGAGGATGTTGTCGGGCTTCAAGTCGCGGTGCAGAATGCCCTTGTCGTGCACGTAGCGGATGCCCTCCAAGATCTGCCGGGTGATCACCTGGGTGGCCTCCTCGCCGATGGCGCCGTTGGCGGCGACAAAGTCCATCAAGTCGCCGCCCGGCACCAACTCCATCACAATGTAGTAGTTGTCCAAGTCCTCGTAGAAGGCCTTGAGCGCGACAATGTGCGGGTGGTCCAACTCGCGGAGGATCAGGAGCTCGCGGTCGACGCCCTCGAGCGCGCCGCCGCCCGACGTGTTGAGCGCCTTGCGCCGGTTGATGATCTTGACCGCGAACGGCGTGCCGGTTGCGCGCTCGATTGCCTTTTTCACGGTGGCAAATGCGCCCTGCCCGATGGTCTCGGAGCGGATGGTGAAGTCGCGGAAGATGCCCTCGTCCGGGCCGGCCGTGCCGGGGGCGCTGCCGAGCCGGTGCGGGTTGTACGCGTCGGAGAAGAGCACCACGAAACGCGCCACGTCGGCGGCCACGCCGTTGCCGACCGAGATCTCGTCGCCCTGGTTCAAGATGTAGTTGGAGCCCTTGACTAGCCGGCTGCTGTTCAAGTAGGTCCCGTTGGTGGAGGTGTCCTGGATCCAGACCAGGCGGTCGGGCTCGTTGAGCCACACCTTGCAGTGTTTGTTGGAGAGCCGCAGCGAGAAGTGCATGCGGAAGTCGCAGTCGGCGCCTCGGCCGAGCACCCACTGCTTGCGCCCGTCCACGGACGGCTGGTCCTGCCGGAAATCGAAGCACCGCACCTGGCCCGTGGCGCAGATGAAGCGGCATATGAGCTGCGCGTCCACCTCTTTGGGCTGGGTCTGGGTCGCCGGGCTTTGCTGGGTGGGCTGCGTTTGCGTGGGCTGCGTGGACTCCATCGCGGTGTGTGTGGCGCAGTGCGTTTGCCTGTGTGTGGGCCCTGGGGTGCTGTGTGGGCGGTGCTGGACGCTGGGGTCTTATCGGTGTTTGCGGCGTGAAATTTTTTTTGGACGCGTTTGGTGGGTGCGGTCACGTGACCGCGTGGTAGCGCCGTTTTGCAGCAATCGGCCGAGGGTGGGGCGGCACTGGGCCGACACTGGTGTGTATGGCAGCAGTGGTGCGTATGGCCCGCCCTCACTGTGCTGGGGGGCCGCAGAGACTGGGTTTTTGGGCGGTTTTCTGGGCGTCCGTGGTTATCTACTCCGCTCCATTATATACATAGCGCTGCATGTCTGACACAACGGACACGGCACCTAACCGGGTTGCCAGCTCGACTACCGAAGGGGCCGTCGCACCACGCCATATCCCCAGCAGTAGGGGGTTCGGGTATAGCGACGGTTCGGGTATAGACTCCTCCGACACTGCGTCACCACAAACCACCCGGTCAATTCAGCCGCGGAAACCTCCCAGCGGATCACCGACAGGATTACGAGTCTAAGCCATCTCCACAAAAGAGATAACGGTGGTGGTCGATGTGGGTGCCAAGTGCGGTGCACCCAAAATTCTTCCGCAGCAACTACTGCGAACCCAACTGGGAAACTAATTCCTTATCAGCAAATTTCCCAACTGAGAATTTAGCGACCACCTCAGAAGTCATATTTTTGTTTTTGACTCCTGAGTCATACTTAGGCAGTAACCGGAACTGGGTCGTCGGCAACTTTTAGATACATTTATTTTTTGAGGTATTCTGCTTCCACAACCGGGCCCAAAATATTGCGCCGCAATTTCTGTGATTCGGCCCCCATAGTGTGCAATCTACAAGGCTGATCCAGAGCACAATCTGTATCTAATCTCTGGTTGTGTAATTGACAAGGGGTGTTGTGTATCCCTTATTTCGCTATCAGTCTGGCGTTATCTGCCTCTAACTTTTACAGTATTGCTCTAGCCCCTCAAGCGCAATACAGATCAAACTATGGCTCCCCTCGGGTTAACTGAACCACTGGAGAAACAGATCGATAGCCACAATTATATACTATATTTAATTAGCAGAGACCGGGCCGCTACCAAACTCTAATTGCCATAATTATCAATAAGATTCTTTGAAACGAGGTGTCAACTCAATGCGCATAGCGGAATTTAATTGGGGGTATTTGGACAATGCGCCTGTATAGAGTCCCACAATGCGCAGGATAAGGCCTGATAAGAAACCTAAATTTGGGAGTCAATACTTCACCATGATCTCATGTCTAATTTTCATTGATAAGCTACTTATTGTAACACCAATTCCGTGTGGTGCATAGATACCCAGAATATAAATAATGTGCCAAATCCTTGCACCATGGCTTCTCTGATCCGTACATTTTTGCATCCTAATAGCAACAATTATACAAAACTAAAAGCAAACATGGGTGAAAAGGATGAAAAAATCATCGAGACATTGGAGCCAGTGTTATCCTTCTCGGAGGAGGACTTGAAAGAGACCGACAACATCCTTACCACCATAGTCTCTCCCCACACTGGGAAAGAAGTGAAAATTACCAGCGATGTCGACGAGGCTATGAAATATGCAATTGCCAATGCTGGTGTCCATGTTGAATTTGATGCTGCAAGAGATAGAAGATTGCTTTGGAAGATCGATTTATATCTTATGCCTGTGTTGTGTCTATTATACTGTTTCCAGTTTATGGATAAATTATCAAACTCTTATGCCTCTATCTTAGGGTTAAGAACTGATTTGAAAATGGAGGATAACATGTATGCTTGGACTGGTTCCGCCTTTTACATTGGCTACCTCTTTTTTGAATTCATTTCGGCTAGATTATTACAAAGATTCCCTGTTGCCAAGACAGCCGCTTGTTTCATCATTCTTTGGGGTGTTGTTTTATGTCTTCATTCGGTTCCTAACTATGCTGGTTTCATAGCTCTCAGAACCATTTTGGGAATGCTCGAAAGTTCTGTTACTGTTGCAAATCTTATCATTACCGGGTTTTTCTACAGAAAGGAAGAAGTATTTCTTAGATGTGCTCTTTGGTTTTCAAGTAATGGTTTAGGCACCATGCTTGGAAGTGGTGCCATTTCGTATAATGTCTACATGAACCAAGAGAACTTTTCATTGCCAGCATGGAAAATTATCTTCATTATCACCGGTTGTTTAACTATATTTATCGGTATAGTGTTCTTACTTCATATACCTGATGACCCAACGAAAGCTTGGTTCTTGAATGAAGAAGAAAAGATTCTAGTGGTTGAACGTATTAGATCTAATCAACAGGGTTTTGGTAATAAGCACTTCAAATGGCATCAATTTAGAGAAGCAATTCTTGATGTAAAAACCTGGTTGATTTTCTTTTACGCTTTAGCCGCTGACGTTCCCAATGGTGGTATTACAAACTTTGGTAGTATTTTATTGAATGAAGATTTTGGGTTTTCAACACAGAAGTCTTTGTTGATGCAAATTCCCCAGGGAGCAGTTGAATTTATAGGCTGCAGCTTGTTAGCATACTTCGCTTCCTATATCAAATCAAGAATGCTTTGGGCATCAATTGGTACCGCAATTGCTGTTGCCGCTCAATGTATGCTAGCATTTGGATCGGACAGAAATGTTCAATTTGCTGGTTTGACAATTTATGCGCTTGCTCCTATTGGATTCATCTGTTTGTTGTCGGTGATTTCTAGTAACGTTGCTGGTCATACTAAAAAAGTCACAGTTAACGCACTTTACTTGATCGGGTATTGTGTTGGGAACTTGATTGGACCTCAGACGTTTTTAGCTTCCGAAGCACCAGACTATCCCACTGCAAAAATCACTATTGTTGCTTTTGGTTCGATCTCCTTGGTATGTTTGCTTTTAATTTGGTTCTGTTACTGGAGAGAGAATGTGAAGAGAGATAGATTATCATCCGAAGCAACTGAGAAATTCCTCGAAATTGAAAACCACGAGTTTGCTGATTTAACAGATAAGGAAAATCCACTTTTTAGATATGCTTTATGATGATTTCATTCCATTGATTGGGAATTCGTCTAAAGATTAAATATTGAATTAATAATTTCTTACATTCGATTCTTCGAGATTTACAGTATACGTTATCATTAAATATAGTCTTGTCTAGGCAAGACTTTTGATGGAACGAGTTAAAGAAGTGGTTGGTCTGAGACCGTTCGTTTCTTTATACTCGAGGTCCTCAGTAAACTCCAATCTATTAAGTTCATCTTCTTTATCGTTGAATTTATGGTAGATTATCCAGAAAACAGAACCAGCGATGAAACAAGCAACAGCCAAACCAGTGTAAGTCCAAACCAATTTTGGATCTTCTGAAGTTGAAGACAATGCAATTCCTAAAGCGGAACCAAATGCATTTGTAACTAAGAAAAGTGATGTAATAAACGATTTCATTGAAACAGGAGCTTTTGTATAAGCATATTCCAACCCAGTGATAGAAGCAAATATTTCTGAGAAAGCAATCAAGACATACGCGGGAACTTGAATGGCCACATGAATATGATTTGGGATATTCTTGTATTCAGGGGCACATGCCTTTGGTTGATCATAACATGGGCCAGCTTGATAGATGTAATGTTGCAAAACGGCTGCATAAACCATTGCGCCGGATGCAAACATGAAACCGAAGAATATTTTTGTGATAGCTCTGAAAGGAGTGAACTTTCTAATGAAAGGGTAAAGAAACCGTTCACAGATAGGAATAAAAATGATAATTGAAAGTGAGTTAATAGCTTGCAAAATATCGTTGGGCAAACCATGTAATTCCATAGTTCCTGCCTGAGAAACAAAGTTGTTTGTCATTTGCCCATAGCAAACCCAGTAGAATGGGTAGAACACGAAAACTTTGCAACCGTAAAGTGCTCTTTTGACTTCTTCAACAAAATGGTCGTTCCATGGATATTCACTCTCGGGATGCAAGGATGGTTTAGCAGCATCCAAATTGAACCCATTTTTGATTCCAATCCAAGCACATCTGAAGGTTTTGCTCACAATTTTATCACTTACTGGAATCTTAACATACTGGTTTTTTCCAAGGAACAAAGCAATAAGGGCCACAAAGAAGAAACAGAAAGGTAACAAATATGCCGCCCAGAATCCAACATGATGTTCCAATTGAGTAGTTGCAATGACAGACAAAGAACCGACATTAATCATGAGGTAGAAGAACATGAATACATTTTGAATGGTGATGTTGGGATCAACAACAACTCTTTCTCCAGATTTCAATATCTTGATAATTGGTTTTGTCTTTGGTACCTGGTCAGCAATTAAAGGGGAAACGTTGGATTTAACAGCACCAGTAGCTAGACCGATAATGATAATGGACGTAACAAATCCACCTAAAGCAGTGGTCTGATTGGTTATTGAAGGAAGTGAAGTGATGAATAGAATAAAAATACCACAGATGTAAACAACACAGAATACCGTGATTGTTTTATACTTTCCCCAATATGTGTCAGCGAGCCAACCACCGAATATTGGAGTAACATAACACCAAAATTGAAAAAAGTACGATAACGCAGTAGCACCTTGCTGATTTAAACCTAAAATACCTTTTGGAACGTCTTCAGGGGTGTTTTGCATATAGTTTTGAAAAGGAGCAGATAATCCGTAGTAAGAAAATCTTTCTGCTAATTCAACAATAGCGACCAACCAACATCTCAAGGGAATACTACCAGAAACATGTCTCAAAGTTTTCATTTCTTCGAGCGTAGGTTCTCTACCTTCTACATCATTAGAGATGACACTTTCTTTTTGATCAAAGTTATCTGAATCCTTTGATTCAGAATTGTATTCCTTAAGATCGGACATTTTCAATGAGTGAATTTGTTTGACTATGGATATCAGCTTCTATATACTACGGAGATTCAACTGCATTTATATATTATGCCCAATTTCGAACTCAAAATGTTTTACAAAAGAAAATAATCCTGATCGTGATAGAGAAACATTACTGGGCTTATCTATCATCTCCAAAAGGCATTTCATAAAGAAGATGTGCAATGAAATTAATTAGCACCTATACCAAGACAATTTTGCAATTTGATTTTGGATCCTATCGATGGGATGGCACACTTTCATGATGAATATTATTGCGAAATTCTGGGCTATATCATAATTATTAACTCAGTGCACAATTGAGGCTGCCTCTTTGTTTATCTCATAATTTGCCAAGAAGTAGAACTGTAAGGCATTTTATGTTGCTAATTTTCTCCATTTTTCTTGCAAAAAAGTGCGATATACTTTTAGCTTCACAATTGCTGCGAATTATCTAACGATAAGAGAATACCAGATATTACGGTTTGAATTACGGAAATGCAGTCTTTATTTCGAATAAAATATGAATATGCTGAAAATTATAATACATTAGAAATTAGTTGTCGTCGAATGGTGGTATTAAGCAAGACTTCTAAGGGAGTGTGGGAAGGTGGTAACTGGAGCCAACTCATTCTCCTTAGAAAATTCACCGTCTTGGTCGTCGCTGAATTCCAACTTATTTAATTCATCTTCCTTATCATTGTAATGATGGAAACAGATCCAGAAAAGACAACCAGCGATGAAACAAGCAACAGCCAAACCAGTGTAAGTCCAAACCAATTTTGGATCTTCTGAAGTTGAAGACAATGCAATACCCAAAGCGGAACCAAATGCGGTTGTAACCAAGTACATAGACATAATGAAAGACTTCATAGAAACAGGAGCCTTAGTGTAAGCATATTCTAAACCGGTAATAGACGCTAAAATTTCGGACATCGCAATCAAGAAATATGCTGGAGCTTGAATAGCAACGTGAACATGGTTGGGGACATCAGCATATTGTGGAGCACATGCCTTAGGATGATCGTAACATGGACCAGCTTTATAGATGTAATGTTGTAAAACAGCAGCATAAACCATAGCACTTGAACCAAGCATGAAACCCCAAAAAATCTTGGTGATGGCTCTAAATGGAGTAAATCTTCTAATAAATGGATAAACCAATCTTTCACAAATTGGAATAAAAATGATAATAGCAATGGAGTCAATAGCTTGTAAAATATCATTTGGCAAACCATGTAATTCCATATCACCAGCTTGAGAAACAAAATTGTTCAACATTTGACCGTAGACGACCCAGTAGAATGGATAGAAAATGAAAACTTTACAAGCGTAAACAGATCTTCTAACTTCTTCAACGAAGTGATCATTCCAAGGGAATTCTTTATCGGGGTTTAAAGAAGGTTTAGCAGCGTTCAAGTTAAAACCGTTAGAAATACCAACCCAAGCACACTTGAATGTTTTGTTAACAATTTTGTCACCAACTGGAACTTTAACATATTGATTTCTACCAATAATCAAAGCGAAGACGGCAATGAAAAAGAAGCAGAAAGGTAATAAATAAGCAGCCCAGAAACCAACATGGGCTTCTAATTGCGTAGTTGCAATGACAGACAATGAACCAATGTTAATCATAAGGTAGAAAAACATAAAAACATTTTGAATAGTAATGTTGGGATCTTGAACAACCTTTTCACCTGACTTCAAGACCTTTATCACAGCTTTGGTCTTTGGGATTTGATCAGCAATTAATGGTGAAACATTTGATTTGACACCACCAGTTGCGATACCAATAACAATGATGGCAGCAATATAACCGCCCAAAGCAGTGGTTCTATCGGTGATCGATGGTAAAGAAGTAATGAATAAAATGAAAATACCAACAATATAGATAAGACAGAAAACAAAAATTGTCTTGTACTTACCCCAGTAAGTATCAGCAACCCAACCACCAAAGATTGGGGTAACATAACACCAAAATTGGAAAAAATATGACAAGGCGGTAGCACCTTGCTGGTTTAAAGCCAAAACACCCTTAGGAGAATCGGTTGGGGAGTTTTGCATATAGTTTTGAAATGGAGCAGACAAACCGTAGTACGAGAATCTTTCAGCCAATTCAACAATGGCGACCAACCAACATCTCAATGGAATTTCTTCAGAGACATGTCTCAAAACTTTCATTTCTAATTCGGTTGGTTCTCTACCTTCATCTTCTTCTGGATTGGCGGAGAATTTTTCAATACTTTTATCTTCATCAAGAGAAGAGTTTTTGTCTAATGAATCAATGGGAGCAGTTTCTTGCTCTGAGAACTGCTTTTCTAATGTTGGTTCTAAAGGAACCTTTTCATCTTGAATAGCGTTTGACATCCTTGTGACTGACGAATTCGTGAAGGTCAAGAAAATTCAGTTCCAAGAAAAACTGCTATCTTGGGGAGGCAGATGTGTCAATAATTATATATATAGCCAATGCTGTGAAATTGCAAAACTGAAAAAAGAAATCATCTCTTTAACCTGCCTTAAAAAGCACACAATAAGTTATCAGTGTAAAAATCTGCCAATCAACTATCATTCTGTTATAGTGTTAATTTAATGGCAGATGCGGAGATTTTAGTGTGATGGGTATGACGACAGTGAAAAACTGTAATTCCACAATGTGATGCTACTCAAAGTCAAAATAGAGCCAAACTAGCTGCTTCCCGTGTCTGAATATGGAAGATCAAAAATCTCGGAACTTACTAAAAGCCTTACGAGTCTAAAAAATAAAAGGCATTTCGAATTGCCCAGTTCAGAAAGAGCAAAATATATTTTTATGCAACCACTTTTGCTTCTATTTTAGCGCAACCGAAAGGCATTTCTGATGAAAAAGAAATTTTTTCAGTTATTGTTGCATAGAAAAACACCATAGCAAAAACTCAAATAGGCAGGTTCTGTCGGCAATTATGCACTGCGCCTGGCCAAACGGCTGGCCCTGCTTGCTGCATAGGCTTAGAGTGCCGTGACTTAGCGGGAATGCCTCTTGCCCTTTCGTTGTGAGTTGTTCGTTTTAGCTCCTCTCGTAGTTGATGGGACGTTTTACACGAGTTGTCACCCTTAATTAAATCCGCTCGTAATACGAATAAGGCAAGATCAGATCGCCTTTGACAGGTTCTTGTTGCTGAGGAGATCTCGCCTGTAACGGGGGATCTGATTACAATTAGTTGAACTAGTGTGATGCTACCTCAATTTTTATATCATAAAAACACATCGGCCATTTTTAACTTAAAGTGATATTGAAGAGAAATTGTTTATTATAAGCTGATGGGCAACTACATAGCTGATTGCTCAGCGTAATCGGTATTGATCAATGTCTTATAGTCATAGCCTCTGTGCACTTTTAACACGTGCTTTAGAAAAGCGACACTCAACTCTCACTAAACGATCAAGTAACGCATAGTGTCCACACAAATAAATACCACAATACAGGTCTAATTCGCAGTTCTTTGTATGCATATGATTACTTTCATGGGCATTCACTTGATCTCGTATTTGCTATTCTTTGAAATCTCAATTGCTGCAAAAATATGAGTAGAGCAATAGTTTACATAGCTTTTCACTGTTATACTGTATATTGCTATTGTATTGTCACAAAGCTCGTTTCATTTACATATGTAACAAATACTTCATGTAATGTGGTGTACATTCTATATGTAATCTAAACACGAAAAGAACACACTAATTAACTGGCCAGTAGCCAGGTAAAAGGAAATGCATCTTTTCCAACAACTCTTTCTTCACACCGTGAGGACTGGTGCTAACAGAGAACTTCATGGAACCAGCCAAATCGTCACCCAAGCCACTGCCATTGGCAAATTCGTCTGCCACTACATCAATCAACTTAGCTGCCAATTTGCAGGCATTGGCAGAGTTGGCTTTTAAGTTGCCGACCACGGTCTCAACAGTAACAGGCTCTTCATTTTCGTTCCACGAATCATAATCAGTAGACATACATATCATCTGGTAGGAGATCTCAGCCTCACGTGCCAACTTTGCTTCTGGCAACACGGACATGTTGATGACTGAACCTCCCCAAGTTCTGTACAACTTGGATTCAGCGCGTGTACTGAACTGTGGGCCCTCCATACAAACAACTGTTAAATCCTCTCCCTTGTTAGTGTTTTGTTTGGTGTGGAACGTAGGAGTGTGGCTAGAATCATAGCCTTCCAAAAACCCTTCAGATGGAATGTGATCAGCAATCAACTTGCTCAATTTCAAGTCAAAGGGTTCACCAAACATCGCATGGGCTACGAAACCCTTTTCAAAAAAGGTGGAAGGACGAATACCTTTGGTTCTGTCAATGATCTGAGTAGGAACCACAAAGTCACGTGGCTTGATTTCCGGTTGTAAAGAGCCAACTGCGGAAAAGGCAATAATGGCCTTAACACCAATGTGCTTCAATGCAGCAATATTGGCGCGGGATGGCACGTCGGAGGGTAACAAATCGTGGTGCTGACCGTGTCTGGCAAGGAAAGCAACGGGGAATCCCGAATCAGTGACCGAAATCGTGATAGGAGACGATGGAAAGCCCCAGGGTGTGGAAATGGTTAATCTTGCAACTGGTTTTAAGTTAGGCAAATCGTACAATCCAGTGCCTCCGATAACAGCGAGAAGCACTTTACCATCGTAGTGGTGTGGCAATTGGGCCAACTCGAGCTTATCTCTATGTAAAGACATCCTACGGTACAATTGACTTAGATTATGGGTGGGAATACGGAATTTTACCATGGGCAACCGTAATCCTTATATAGCTGAAAATTTTACCGTAATTAGGAACACATGGGTAGTGTTTGGAGGCAAAAAATGTGGCTTAATCTGCAAACGGTGCGGCTCGCCGTAATCTGTAACACGTGCAAGCAATCTGCAGAATCTGGCTCCAATCTGCAAATAGTCGCTAAATTTTTTTCTCCGGGTCACGACCGCACCAAAACAGTCATTTGGAGACTGCTCCTACAGTGTACAACGGGCAGAATACCACCAAAACACACACATACACGCATAATATGTTGCATCTGAGTATACGGAGATCCGCATGCCGTGCATCCAGTGTCAGAGGCACTGTCTTTTCGCAATTTTCCAGATCCGTTTCGTCCAAAAGGTCGCCTTCCAAGGATGGCGATGTAGTGAACACCGCTTTAAATAGCCAGACGTCGCTCAAGAGATACCCCAAAACACAGGCTGATGAAACAGCTACCAAGACGGCAGGCAGAACCAAAGGTGCCAAAAAGATGAGCGACATAAAAATCAAATTCGCCAACGCTAACACCAGCAAAAAGCTCGTGACACCCCCCAGCTACATACCGTATTCGGCCTTCCCCAAACCACCCCAGGCGATGCTAGAAAGGTCATTGCTGGACTTGTACAGTGACATGGGTCTAGGCTCGGTCCAGTCCGGCGAAAATGCAACCGAATTATCGGAAGCAGACGCCCGTGTCAAGCAGCACGAAATCCCCGACGTATACATCAAATCGAAAATGAGCGGTTTGGTGACAGACATCGACCGCCAAATCGTGGACGAGATAGACAACATCTTGGAGTTGGACAACGACATGGAAATAGCGCAGTCGCAAATGAAGATTGTCAAGTTGTACTACGACCAGGAGAGCAACAAGTTGAAGGAAATCCCCACCCATTCGTTTAAAACGTCCTTGCTGGGAATGATAAACATAAACCCGGCCATGGACGAGATAGACGACGACTATTTGTGGCAGATTTTCCCACTGGGCAGGTTGTTTGGGGAGTTACCGGCTGACACCCACGAGGAGCTCAGGCGCAAAGAAGAAGTCATCCAGCAGGCCAAGCAAAACGACCAGGAATACGTGGCGTGGAAGGAGTCGCTCAGTAACCCCAAGTCAGTATTTGTGAAATCCGGTTCGCGTCGGAAAGTAGACAGAAAGTCGGCTAGAAGCTTCAAAAAGCTCGAGAAGGAGGATAAGATCCCCAGGGCGGTGGCTGTAGGGGTCACCAAGTACGGGTGGGAGAAAGAGTGAGTAGTTTATGTCATGGATTGTTTTATGGTTTCGGAGCGGATGCTCCCAGTTACGTCATCTTGTGTATAGTCAAATAAATATAATGCATTTTTGTACTCGTTCGAAGTAGATGCTGCTATGTACTAGTCTTGTCTTTACTCAATAATGTTTAGTTGCACGTCCCCGTATCCATACTTGTGCTTGTTTTCCTCGTAAACCCGTTTCAATTCGTCCACGTATAGCTTGTGGTAATGGTCCAATAGTTCCTGCGGTATTTTTGTCTTGATGGACGATCTCTTGGGCCGGTCATCCACTATCTTGAACAAGTTGGAAAAGGAGTCCTTCCGGGACATCTTTTTGGGTGCCGGTGGTGGCTTGAGGCTGTCGTCAGCTGCCGGCTGCGCACGGCTATTCGTAGTGGACAAGGTGCGGTCATCAAACTCAGGGTGTTCCAACTTGTATTTCTCTAGAGTCCCGCTGGGAATGTGTATGGGCCTGCCCGTACACACATTTATTGGGTTTCTGTATGGCAAAAAGCCAAAGTCGTAGATGAAAACTCCTCTAGCGCTGAAAAATGGCACCGTGAATTTGAAATTGGTCTTCATCCACTGCTGAAAGGCGTATCCCCAGGATCCAGGCTGCGGGATGGTCAATTTGTACAAATCAGCTTCACCAAACGCAAAAGTGGGCACTAGAGAGATATTGCCTAATTCAATAGCCAATTTCACAAAGCCCTTCCGCTTATGCAATACAAGCTGAATTTCCCGTTTCTTGTTGGGCTCGGCCATCTGCTGGCCCTTGAAGCCCTTGCCCACGTTATTGCGGGAAGCAACCATGTTATTGAGTAGCGATTCCTGGGCCCCACCCACCACTATGCAGACCGAATTGTCGCCATTATTTATAAGGCTCTTGATGTTCTTGGCTGAGGCGCTGGTCAACCCCAAACTGAGCAAGTAATCACGGTAGAACGGAAGAGTGAACTGGGTCGTCAAAGTGAGCGGAAACACATGTCCGATACCCGGGAATTGTCTAACGCCTTTGGTGGGGTCGTGGAAAAACGCCCGGAGAAACCGGAGCGGCGCCTGGAACGGTTCGTTTCTGATGGCATTGGTGGCAAAAAGCCCCATGCATCCCATGGATATGACCCCATGCGGATGGTATCCGAAAATGTACCTCGGGCCTGTCGAAACACGTTTGAATTTGAGCTGGGTTTTCTCTGAGGTGGTAGAAGAGGCCGATGACGTCGACAGTGAGCGAGAAGCGGACATTTTGGCAGGAGCATGCGGCTGCGTATCGCTACCCGGCGGAGGGGAGTATGTGCTGGTGTCATTGAGCCTTTTTCTGAGACCCAACTTTTTGAATACAATGTCTATGACAGTTCTGGAATCTTCGGAAATGAGGTCTTCCTCGTCATCGGGCACCTCGTAATCGTCTTCCACCAACACCTCGGAAAAAGTGGGCTCCAACTCGACCGATTTATGCACCCGAATGGGGAAATAGTCCACAAACCAGTCCCAGATCACCATGTTGGTCATCCAGCTGCGCACCCTGTACACGACCTTGCCATTGGTAGGCGTGTGCAAGTCAAACCCGTACCACCAGATGAAGTAGGGCAATATCACCGCTAGCCACACCACCCAGCCCAACGACACGGCAAAAAGAAAAAGACACGCAAAAAACGGGATGCTGATGGTGTGCCAGATCACGCCCAAGGTCTCGAGCCGCTGTCTGAGCGGTGTGTTAAGTGGCGCAATGTGCACAAACGGCTTGCTCTTTTTAGCAGAGCCGGTGCTGCTTGCGGAAGCAGACGTCAGCGGCAGTTTTTGCGCCCTGGAAAATGTGGATTTGCCTGCCGACTCCTTTGCAGACATTCCACTTGCGGCAGCAGCATCCTTTTGCGAGTTGGTGGTGTTGGTGGCCATTCCACCTCGTGCCAGGGCATTCTGGCCCGTTCTGGAGCGCAATAGTTGATCTGCTTCGCTATCCTGCAGCATTGTCCGGTAACGGGGTGTAAGCGCAGCACACTAGTGGAACCAATGCTGAAGATGCGGCCAGTGTTATGTTTCCCACTCCGGGACTGTTTCTGGAATATTTAAATAAAGTGACAATTTCTACTGCTTCCTTAAATGTCAAACAATTATTACATGGCACAAAAGTAACTTTTTAAATTTTTGAAAACTGGGGGGTACGCTCCCATTTGGGAAATAACTTAATTTGTGATCCCGGCCTGTAATTAAGATCAGGGTGTGGATGTGACAGTCACAGGGAGGGGCCATTGTGCGGGCCAAACTGTCCCTGAAAGTAGAAATTCCCTGTCAGCAACCCTCGTTTCCAAAACCGCAATTTATTCCTAGTCCGGTGAAGACTTGAACCAAGTTCGCAATGGCTCCCCTCCCAATTACTGCTGTCACAGTCTGTAGATTTATTGCTGTGTTGCTTGCTGATTGCCAGCCCGCGAACTATCACAAGATCCGGGGTTTGCTGCAGCGCCTGTAGTCCTAACTGTGCAATTACGTATATCTGCAATTATCATGTGGGCCTATATGCGCACTCGTAACCGTATTTGTACATATGGTGCAAAACAGAAAACCAAGAATCTATACAAAGAAGTCCATGTAGAAATATACACATATTATCTTAGCTGGTGCCCACTAGCACCTGTGGATGCTTATCTTAACACACCCAACAATCGAATGTGGTGGTTGATCTTACAGCCATGTGGAGCTCATAACTCACTCGTGTTCGGAACGAACTCAACCCATTTAAGGTTTGTGACGTGAATCTAGCAAGAAAATAAATCGGTTGTTACTGGATAATACGCACCCCCTTGTGGTTAACACTTTGTTCGAGGAGATTTGGCCTGATCCTGCTGGCGATCCGCTTACCGATTCTGGCAGAAACGGTGGTTTTTGCAGATATTAATTTTGTCGTGCGGCCACCGATTTTCACATTTTTCAGTCGATCCCGCCATACGAATCTGCCGGGTGTATTTCTGTTAGCGATACTCCATAGTAATACAAAATGGCCAGGCGGAAGAGGGATGCAGAAGATGACTTGGACTCCCCGTATGAATCTGAGGATAATGGGCCGCAGTCCGAAAATGGAAATGGGAATGGCGTTGGCTTCACCGATAACAATCAAAAGGAAACTTACTATATAGAACCAAGCATCAAAGACACATCTAAAGTGGACATTTCTTGCCAGTTCAGTAATCTAATAGAGTCACTAATGTCTTCCAGCAAGCTGTACGACAACTCACACAGTGCAAAACGCGTCAAACGGGGCCCATCAAATACGTTTGTCAATCTTTTCGATGGTAAAGAAACCAATGAACAGGTCGATAGACGGTACTCGCTATTCCAGGACATATGGAATCAGCAGTCTAACAAGATCAATTACATCCTTAATAATACCAATAAGCAACTCTTCAATCAATTGCAGGATTTCATTAACCAGGATTACACGCAGACAAATAAGTTACCGGTGGGCTTTCTACAGCTAAGTTCTAACACTGCCAACAACCTCAGAATCTTGCAAGAATTCAATAAATTTTTGGTTGCAGATAACAAGACAAATGATGAATACGAATATAAAGTCATAAGCATAAGTTCGAAGAATTGTCACAATATAAAGGCGACATTGAAAGAACTCGTTAAGCAATTGTTGATCTCTATAGAAGACACCAGTTACAATGAAAGTGAAAACGACCCAGATGATGATGAAGATGAAGATGAGGAGAATGATGAAATAGACCAATTCAAAGGATTCCAGGGAAAATTGTTGTACGACTTGGAGATGATAGAGGAATGGTACAACAGCACCTATAACCAGAAGCGTTTATTACGTTTTGTCATCGTACTACAGGATACAAACTCGGTCAACAATCATATTTTAAACCAACTCATAAAGGTATTATATTCATATAGGTCTTCTTTGCCACTCAAATTAATATTGGGTTTGTCGTCAAACAATATCAGCAACTGGATTAATCTCAATTTCAACAACGAGATTAGAATTCTCATTAACGGATATAAGTTCAAGTGTAACGATAATAGGACTTTGGGGTACTCCATTTTAGAAGCGCTTTTTCTTAATGGAGATAGCGATGAGGATGCTGCCAATCTTCTTTTGAGCTTTAAAAGCTCAACAATCATATTGTCAAGATTTGAGAATTCCAATAATTCAATTGATTCGCTTATTGCAGAGATAAAGTTATGTTACATGATCCATTTCTACAATCTGCCACTAAGTGCGTTAATCAAGTATGACAATGACTCAGCCGAATTTACAAACGGATTGAAGAAACTACCATCATTTAAGAGATTCATCGAGACAAAAATCTACGAAGGCAAGGTTGAGGATATAGAGAATTTATTGGATGACAACAATTCAGGTGTTGTTAAGAACTTGCTAGTGCAGAAGAGGGAGGAATTGGCCAAGTACAGAAATACTGTTATTGCATATATCAAGATAATTGATAAAATACAGTCATTGGTTCATTACGTAAACAGAAAAGAGCAATTTGAGTTATACAAGCTTATTGTAAGCAACAAATTGAATGATAATAATTCAGCTTACATCACAGACTTGATTGAAAAATTGATGAATTCAATGCAATTTGATAATCACTTTAACGAAATTGGTTTGTTTTTGACATCTTACGAAAATGAAGTTTTTATTTCTGCAGAATTGAAGTCTATCTTTCTAAACACCCCTGGTGAAAAAGAGGTTAAGCAAGCGTTAATGCAATTTTTCCAACAGATCAGCACAATTGTTCCATTGGATACGTTTTTGTTTAATGAGGTGTTTACCATGAATGGTGGAACGCTCACACAGACCTCCCCACCTATCAATGAAGAGAGTTATGAGAACTTGATGATCAACTTGATCAGACCTAATCTCAGATCGTCAATAGAGCAAGGATTAGATAACTGCTCCAGTTACTTGAAAAATCCTTTCTTCTATAAACAGTTAGACGAGAAGCTATCTGAATTGAACCCCATTATCACTCATCTTTTCCGAGTGTACAAAGAAGCACCCACTACTATTAACATCTTTGACTTTTACATGGCATTCAAACAATCACTCAACAGAAGAGATATAAAAGCGTTGGTAGAAGAGTACAGCAACGAAAAACAAGACAAGTACATCCAGAGTTTAGATATTGAAAATAATGATGATGACTGGACCAAATTGACATACGCGTGGTTTATTCAGAACTGCCAGGAGTTGGTGATGATGGGTTTGCTTAAAGAAAAAGTTAAGGGTGATCATCTCGAAAAGGTCATCTGGAAAGGCGTATGATGGTGTGCCATTCTCATTGTACTAATAGAATGTATTTATAAAGTGTACTATCAGAATACTAATAAAATGTAATATAATTATCATAGCTATAAACTAAATAAGAGCAGCGACTGCATCAGAGTCACCGCTCAACTCACCGGCTTTGTCTTTGTTTTGTTTCTGCTTCTGGTCAAACTGCTTCTCTTTCTGTTTCTTTTTGGCCTCTTCGTCCAATTCCTGGTCTTCCGCTTCGGCCGCTTGTTCCAACTCAGCATCTGTTTTGTCCGAGAAGAATGTCGAACCCAAGCTGTTATAGTAGTCATTCAACTTGTCACTGGCTTTGTTGTATATTTCATTGGACGAGCTTTTACCTGCAAAGGCGGTAATCAACAATAACACGATAAACATGGCAAATATCACAAATATCATGAATCGTTGAGATCTGAACAATCTGCTAGAGATCGTCGTGGAATTGGCTATCATAGTGAGTCTGCTTTTCTGGTTTGTCGTGAGAAAGAAAGGTTTGTATTGAAATTGTGGGAAACAAAGGGCAAATAGCAACTGATGTGGTAGGGGATTACTGCTTATACATTTGTATCTATGTGTTAATTATTTTGTGTGGGTATATTATTTATTTTCGCAGTCTCGGCCAATTATTTGAGTATGCGTAAAAAAACATCTATAAAGTCACTGTTATCTATTTGAGTCCTATACTGTAGCGAGAGTAGTCTTCGACACGGTGATGCTTCTACCACCATGATCTCTTGGAGTTGCTTTCGTGGTCCAATTTTTCATTGAGCGCCTGCTGTTTTTTCAACAAGATGTCTTTGCGCTTATCAGTGGACAATTTCTTCGCCGTTTTATCGTCGGTTTCATCTGTGAATCTAAGAGACGACTTTATTACGCCTTCTCTCTCATCTTTCTCAATCTGCGCATATGATCTGTAGTCGGATTCTTCCATCCAGATGTCTCCCAACTTTCCGAAGCGCTCCTGTTCCTCTTCTGAATAGTTTATGAGCAACCCCTTCGACTCTGGAGTATTATCTACACCAATCGAACTATAACCACACCAAGTGTATCCGGCACAGTACTGGCCCATATTGTGCCACGCCACATGAGGCTCGCCTTTATCGTTGTTGTCGGTGAGCTTCAAGTGCGGAGGTACAATTGCAGACTTAATCACCAACTTTGAAGTGAAAAATGTTTTGAACTCGTTCAACGATTTGATCTTGGTATATCTCTTCTTATTCTCAAACTCGTTCTCGAAATTAACTTTTTTGAGCTGATTGCAGAACACGAAACCGGAGTTAAACCACAATAAGCTGTGGTCGTCCTCATCATTAATGTGAGCCGGGTGGTTGGAACAAAGCTCCTTGGAAATAAAGCTCTGTGCTTTGCCAACATCAAGTATGCGTTCCGATTCAGGTGTCACAACACCAATAGCAGCAGCAAAGTGATTATTAAATTGGAATGATTCGTCACCCATCACTGCCATACTCAACCAGAAAAGCTCCTTGTCTCCATAAACCCTAGACTGAATAGGCAAGTGGAAATTCATCTGGGCCATCACCAAGGCATGGTCAAAATGTCTTTTTCTGTTGATCAAAACTAAACCAGACTCCATTAAATGGTTGACCTTTCTGGAGAAAAATGGCACTTTTATGGTGGTCTCAGTTACCTGTGGTAGATCAAACATCAACTCGTCAATTTGACTATTCATCATGTTCTTGAAGAACTGGATATCACTCATTGGTCTGAACTCGACTGCAGATCTATCCTTGTAAAACAATGTACCATGATTTTGGTATTTCTTCAATTCAAAAAAATTGGATGGGGGCTGCAAAACAACAACATCCGCGTCTAAAAATAACATGTCCTCAAAGGTATTGAACAATACGGCAAGAATCTTATATCCAAATCCACCGAATTTTCCCATGTAATCGGGGACAATTGCTGGGTTAACTTGGACGAATGTTACATCTTGCTTCTTCAAATTATGGAAATTGGAACCAGTGGCTTGAAAAATCTGGTACTTGGATTCCGATGAAAGTGACGAGGAGTCATATATAATTTGGATTGGAAGGTCATTACCAAGATAACGCAACAAATGGATCAATCTTATAGTGTTATCGACATGATCGTCGGAAATGGTCAAGACAATACCCTTGCCCTTTAATTTGGCTTTGAAACTCTTTAAGAATGACTTTGATTTTTGAAATTGGGTATTTGGAACAATCTCGTACGTTTTCCCATTCTCAGTCTCATAAATTGGAGACCTCTGACTCAACCAGGGGTAAATTAGAGACTCTAACAAATGCTCGTTGTGGAACTCTGGTTCTATTTTGATTGAATTGAATGATTTCCTAGGAGATTGGAAAGATTTTACGGTCTTCTTTTGGTTTCCGATAAATACATCTTGCAGTGGACTTCCCTTACTTAAAAAGCACTTGTTGAAAATCTTCAAATGCGATACGAAATCATGCAAGACTTGATTATCGTTAGCTATGTTATTTTGGATCCTTTCGTATTCTTCAGTAACTGTTTTCTCCTGTTCGGCAGATAAAGCCACAGCGTCGGGTTGTTCCTTCTGAAGCTCTTGCAACATATCCCCTTTAAATTGAGCCAACGACCTGTAATGGCCTCTATTATAATCGAAATGTCTTGTGGGGGAAACAAGAGGATCACCGGAATTATGACTTTTATAAAGCGTGTTGAAGTAAAGATTGCATCTGTCTTGGTATCCCAAGTTTAACAATATATGGTACAATTTTTCGTTTAGGACATTTTCGGTTTCATTGATCCTCAACATTTTATCGTACACATGTGAATGCAAGTTCGGATCATAGTAAATAGCATCCTTGTCATCAAGGTATACCGATTCGGGTGGTGTTGAATTAAAGAACTTGGGATACCTCAAATCTATAAACTTTTTAAACAAGTCTGTGCTGATTGTCGGTCTATGCGTTGATAAGTAGTATAAATCATCAATTTGACTGTGAGACCTGTTGGAAAGATAATTAATCTGAAGGTAGTACCAAGTGAAGATCGCCCATAGTAGGATACCCGTCCGTATGAGAAAGGTTCTGTACTTCCTGGAACTGGGAGTTAACCAACTCGCCAAACTCATGATGTCGTGCCTTATAATACACTGATTGGGTCACTGAAAAAGATCGTATCCGTGTGGAAACCACAAATGATAATAGCTCTGCCAGCGATATCCCTCGGCTGCGTTTATGAACCTCTTACGGTCTGACTATGATCACGAACCTGTGCAGCAGTAGACGATACTTTGATATACAGTCCGCGTTGATTTATGTCTCGCTCCTTTTCCAAACAAGATGTTATCCTGCACATAACCGCCTCTTGTGTGGTAGAACCAGTGTGGTTGACTATTACGCGCCGTATTATTGCTAAAACAGGCGACATTAAAGTTTCCATGCAGTTAAGATGGTCCATGGCTACAGCTGGATGGGCCCGAGTTGTATAACTCGAGACACGGCTCTTGTTTGAAGACACTACCACGACATAGCCGTATTTTTCATACCACGACATAGTCGGATTTTTTTGGGTCAACCACGACATAGGATTCGTCACACGACATTTTTCTCTATGAGGCGCGTTCGACTGCCAAGCAGCTGCAAAATTCAACCTGCTGTGAGCGGTGTGTATGTGTTACAATGGTAATGGGTAGCTGATTATAAGCAAATGAATTAATAAATTAATTGAAATACATACTGAGCATTAGCATATATAAATAAAATCAATGTTCGGAAACACAGTTAGAATTGAAGCAACGATAGTAGAAATACATTTAAAATAAGAAAATCCGAAGACTTAACACCACCAGGAGTAGGCTCTGTAGTAGAATGGCTTGGAAGCAATGTAAGCCTTTTCTTCGGCAATTTCTTGCTTCAACAAATCTAAATCTAATTCTCTTCTACCGGTATCGATATCAATGTCCTTGGCTCTGATGAATAATCTCCATTCTCTCTTCCATAACTTGTGGAAGATCCAGAAAGCAATGACAACTGGAGCACCCAAGTAGGCTTGGAAGAAATCGGAAGCATTTGGAGAACCACCCAATGGGAACAAAGCAACCCAGAATTGAGCAATTAAGACTAAGACAATGACTAAAGCACCATAAGCAGCACCGATAACACCGACTTGAGAAGTGTAGGAGATTTCATCGGTTGTTCTACCTTGAACATACAAGGCTCTTCTGAATCTAATCAAACAGACGTTAATAGAACCCCAGGTGAACAAAGAAGATAAACCGGACAAAGCTAATAACCAGTTGAAAACGTTACCAGATTCGTTGGAAGCAGTAATGAAACATAATAAACCAAAGATACATTGGACGATAATACCAACTAAAGGTCTACCTTGTTTGTCAATGTATCCCAAGATCTTTGGAGCTTGACCGGAAGCAGCTAAAGCAGCCAAGGTTCTAGAAGAACCGTAAACCGAAGAGTTACCGACTGACAAGACGGAAATCATAATGACAACGTTCATGACAGATGGTAAACCAGAAATACCAGCATCTCTGATAGCTAAGACGAATGGAGAAGCAGCAGCGTCAACAGAGGAGTTAGCAATCAATCTTGGATCGTTGTATGGAACCAATAAACCAACCAAGGTCAAAGAGACGATGTAGAACAAAGTAATTCTCCAGAAAACTTGCTTGGTAGCCTTTGGTAAAGATTTTCTTGGGTTAGCAGTTTCAGCAGCAGCTAAACCACACAATTCAGTACCACCGAAGGCAAAAGCAGCAGTGACGAACACAGTACAGACACCCTTGAAACCAGCGGCGAATGCACCTGGGTTGTGCCAGTATCTACCACCAAGGTATTCATGGTTTGGACCACCACCAGCAGCCAACACTATACCTAAGATAATGAAACCGGAAACGGCTAAAACTTTAATGATGGAGAACAAGAATTCGGCTTCACCGTAACCCTTGACACCAAAGAAGTTAATAGCACAAATTAAAACGTAGAAAATGACAACGAAGGCCGCACTATTGGTACCAGCGTCCCAAAATTTAATTGTGATAGCAGCAGCAACCAATTCCAAAGGTAAGACGACTAACCATTGCATAGCATAGTTCCATGCCATCGAGAAACCCCATGATGGCTCAATAAATCTAGAATTGTAAGTAACGAAAGCACCAGAGACAGGGAAAGTAACAGCTAATTCACCCAAAGACTGAACAGTACAGTAGATCATAGTACCGATAATGATGTAAGCAATAACCACACCGGCGGGACCACCGTCACCCAAAGAAGAACCAGAACCAACGAAAAGACCAGTACCAATGGCACCACCAATAGCAATCATTTGCAAGTGTCTGTTCTTCAAAGATCTGGAAAGTGGAGAGTTGGCAGTCATGATAGCTATCTTCTCGGTATCAGATAAGTTAGGATCAATACCCAAGTCGGCAGCATCAGCCCTCTTGAATCCATCGATGATTTTAGCAAAACCAGTCAATTGTGGTTTCTGGTCAAAAGCATCGATGTAGACACCACCGTTCTTTTCAGTGGAAGAGCCATCACCAATGGCTTCTTCTCTAGATCTGATATAATCTAATTCTTTTTCAGGCATGGTGACTAATTTTAGATAGATAATCTATAATCTTGAAAAAGTAAAAGAATCAAAAGGAAGATTTGTGAAAACCAGAGACAGTTTAAAGGGTATATATATTTGTGAAGAAAAGGTGGTTCATTATGAAACATAAAAAAAAAGAAATTACAATAAATTGAGATTATTAGACTAATTTAGATAATTGCTCAGAATCGCCCTTCCTCTACTTTATCAACTCATTTTTATCCCATCGTCCATAAAGCCTTAAAATAAATTAGGGTATATTATGAAATTTTAACGTGAACAATCCGGTGCCAATTGGGGTTTTCTTTTTTTTTGTACACCATTTATTATCGCAGCTTCCCAATTAGGCAGGAAGGAACAAGTATCTTTCGTCTTATCAGCGTTCTCGTGCAGTCCACGACCTCATGCTAACCTGCAAAATCTCCATCTTGTCAGATAAAAAAGCAATTTTCAAAATCGCCGCATCACTTCTGTTAGCAAATTTTTATAGCCCCAGAATACTATGATAACTGGCGGCATGGAAACTGGTCCCAAACGGCGTATCGTCGGTTTTATGCTTCTCTGTGGTTTGGGGTAAGCAGTATGTAGCAGCTTTAGACTAGAACAGAAAGCCAAGTTATTACAACATTTGTTATCTACCCCACAACCTGTTGATTTTCACGAACTCTACTGTTTAATTGCTTTTTTGCATGTCCTCTTATATATTTAAAGCCAAATCCTAGGGGATGCGCTCCACTATATGGAAATGTGAACAGTCCAGCAATTCAACCGTAGTTTGAAGAATCTTCGTAGAAGCCTTTCTTTTTCCGCTGTTTTCCCTAGAATTTTGCAGGTTGAGTCTGTCGTGATAAGCAGATTAACCTGCAAATATCAAGCCATGTGCAGGATGTGCCAGTTGCAGGTTGAACTATCAACCTAAGGCATTTTATTTATCAAAATATCAATAGAGATGCTGCAACCGTTGTATTATGTATTATGTTATTGCAATTATTATTTTGTCATTTACGACCCATCTCTTTTCATCATGTACGCTTTAAAATGTGATTGTTCGCATCGTATCTTCGGGAAACTATGGCGCTTAACTCGCTAGTCCATTAGATCCTCTAGAAATTTGTAGACGCTTCATTCCGGTATGTTTTCTGAGATGGGGCGATTTGCAATGGGTCTGTTTGGGCGTGCCCACTGATGGTGGCATCTGTTCTACAATTACATCTATCTAATCACCGCTGGACTAATTACGAACCTATTAATTCTAGTACCATCACGGTATTTTGCCATCTTTCTTCTTTTGTGATCCTAACTTATGTTATCACCCATTGGCGGTACCTGCCCTTCTTTGTCTCCTGCCATTTTGGTTCGCTGAACCGGAATTTCTCTGTTAAGCCTTATTGTTACGAGTATTCTATTCGTTTAGACTTCTTGGCGAAACAACGCTACCGCTACCTTTCTTTCAAAGACAAGGTCAGACAGGCATCTCAAGTTAAATTATGTGCAGTACCTTTGTAACCTGTAAAATGTTTTTTTGCTAAAAATTATCCGCTACTCCGCGATTATCATTCTTATTTCTAATGCCTTTGCTACTTAAGCTTTAAATCCCCTGGAACACATTGTTGTAGAGTTATCCCCTCTGTTCGCGCCTCGTGATCTCAACTTAACCATCCCTATTTTTGGTCCTCGGAATCGCCTTACATCGGATTTCCCTAGTAATTGGGAGCATATTGTGCCCCAGGATTTTAACACTCTATATCCACAATATTGCTAAGCATCGATCCCCTGTATCTTGTACTCCAAATAAGCTTTAGACTTTCTTATCGGAAGCTAAATCATTACTGACGAAATTCTTTCCCCAGACTTCTTGGTGGTTAGACTGATGCCGTGGCAAAATCAGAGAAGAAACTTAGGCATTCTCACAACCGTCAATTATAGTATAAAATTACGAGCTGTTGTCTACAGAAGGAAATTTGTGTACTCCGTCACAGGCCCCAACAGACTGGATATGTAAACGGCAATCTAAGATCTGACATTGGTCCCTCTTCTGGTATGGGGGTATTTCGAAAACGCCGTTTGTCAGACTTTTGTGTTGCAAAATTTGGGGCTACGATTTTGCGAGTTAGACGATCACGAAAAGTGAGCCTCACCGGCAGCCAATCATTGCAATTGTTGCAAAAAGTTGGTATGAGGTATGTGCAGTACCAATGGCGCGTAACAGCAGCTGTGTGTATTGACGAGCCTACGAAGATATACTGGGACAGTGCTAGTACGTACCGTTGATGCACGTGACTGCCTGTCCTCCTACAAAAATGGTAGACACACCGCTATCATCGCTCCCTATAGTCACCGACAACTTGGCATCTCTCAAGATCTTGATACCCTGGCTGATGGCAATCTTGGTGTGCTGTTTGGCTGTAGATGCAATATATGCACCCACTGCACCAGCTCCGCTGCCACAAGCTGGGTCTTCTAAAACTCCTTCTGCTGGAGCCAAATTTCTCAACTCGAGAGATCCATTCTCGTGTTGCCCGTAAATACCATAACCAGCCCAGTCATACGCTCTACTGATGGTTGCGATCTGATCATAATTAATGTTGAGATCCAAAACAGCCTGGGCCGATTTTAATGGGAAAGTCAACCATTTGGGCCCATCATCAATGAGAATTGGTGCACCAGCCAAACTGTCTTTGGAAAGTTGCAAAGACTCTAGCACTTGCTGCAACTGTTCATCCGAAATTGAAGAAGTTTGAAAATACGGTAATTTAAAAGAAAGAAACACGTTAGACATGTCGTCTTTGGTGGTGAAGTTCTCGACTGTGATCTCCACTATACCAGCCCCACATTCCTGGTAGATTTTATTCTCCTTGTTGGGTGCAACACGGCCCGCCTCTAACAATGCGAAACATGTACCAATGGTGGGATGACCGGCAAAGGGCAATTCACTTTGGGTAGTAAATATTCTGACCTTGTAGTCGGCCTTGGAGTCAGTGGGAGGAATTACAAATGTAGATTCGGAAAGATTGGTCCAATTGGCTATTTTTTGCATTTCACCTGTGGAGATGTTATCTGCATCGAAAAATACAGCTAATGGATTGCCCTTAAATTTGACTCCCGTGAACACATCTATTTGTTTAAACTCTGGCATTGTACGCTTTTCGGTTAAGCCTGGTGCTACAAGTCACTAAGATGGCGCTGGAGTTCGTATCTTTATAAGCAATTTTTCACTCGCGGATACGGAGTTTTGTGTTTTTTCGGGGCTAAGAGTATGAGTCAAACAGATAGACTCCCTAAATAAGGTGGCATTACTCATAGATGCAATCTCGCTACTAGATTAGTAGTATGTTGTTTTGATCTTTATGAAAGTTGCGGTAGTGACAGTGTATTTACGTGTTGGTACAAATCAAAATTTAGGATAATTGTGGTAATTTCGCAACAAAGTACTGATAAAGCCTTTTTGATGAAAACTTTCTAAAGAAATTGTAACAATAACTTAAATAATACTCTATTTTTTACAACTATACACTCTGTTTCTAAACTACAACTTTTTAGCAACTCTGGACCAGTTTTCAAATTCAAGCTGTCCATATTGGATGGAATTAATCCATTTCAAAACCTGGGCAGTCACTGGTCCAAATTCGTCACCAGTTGGAACCTTGATGTGTTCCTCTCTAAATTCAACATTATTGACTGGAGAAACAATAGCAGCAGTACCAGTACCAAAGATCTCTAATAATTCTCCTTGTTGTGCCTTTTCCTTAACTTCATGGATGGTGATTTCTCTTTCACTGATAACCCATTCGTCTTCAGAGAAGTGGGCTCTGGCCAAAGCCAAAGTGGAATCTCTGGTCACACCAGGTAAGATCATACCATTCAAAGGTGGAGTGACCAATTCTTTCTTGTCACCTTTTTTCAAAACAAAGAAGACATTCATAGCACCCACTTCAGTGATGTATCCTTCTTCTCCAAACAACCACAAATTTTGACTGTGTCCTCTAGAAGCAGCAAGAGCTTGTGGAGCAATAGATGAAACGTAGTTAGCACCAAGTTTGAATTCACCGTAACCCTTAGGCCAAGCTCTGACTGCGTATTCAGTTGCTTCTAAAGAAACAGGCTTGAAATTCTTGCCGAAGTATGGTCCCACAGGAGAGGCAATAAGATATAACAAAGCTTTGGTTGGCTTGGTCACTCCCAAACCAACATTGGTACCAATTAAGGTAGGTCTCAAGTAAAGAGAGTAGCCTTCATCCTGGGGAATAAACTTCTTATCCACCAATAAAAATTGGTCGATAATTTTCAAGAACTCTTCACTGTCAAATCCAGGTAAAGCAGCTCTGGAAGCAGATCTGTTCATTCTTTCCATGTTCTTGATGGGTCTGAAGGTTCTGACATTACCTTCTTTGTCCAAGTAGGCCTTCATACCTTCAAACAACTCAAAAGAGTAGTGCAAAACACATGTAGCAGGATCAAGCGAGAAGTTGTGACGTGGACTGATTTTAGGAGCACCCCAACCATCTTCCTGGGTCCATTCTACCTCGATCATGTGGTCAGTGAAGGTTTTACCGAACACTAATTGGTCATTTGGCAATGGTTCAGTTGGAGTTTTGGTCAACTCGATGGTTAATTTGGAAGCGTCTAAAGACATGGCGGAAATAATAATATTTGTTGAATATCTAACAGCTCAACCAGTAAACAGCTACAAAATGGCTCCTTTTATACCCTATACTAAACTGTTGCACCATGAGGTAGAATATGAGTCAAAAATTTTTCAATTTTTCAGTCGCATAGTTTCCGATTTGGGACTGGCCCCAAAATTTCGGCTACTGAAGGCAATGCAGCAGCCACTTTACAGAAGCCTATCAGGACCGGATTATGTAAGCCGGAGGCACGTTTGACCGGAACCGGCGTTTTATATAAGATATGCTGGTATTAGTGTAAAGTATTGTGTTTAGATTGGCTTTCATTCTCGGTAAAGTCTTTTTTGCTATGTAGTTTACTCTGATAACATCTGTATTCATCCTATGTGTTCGTTAAGCCCCTCACTGCAATAGATCCTTCTAGTAGTTTTGTAACAGCTTCCCGAATCAGTTTACCTTGGTTTCACGAGTATGCTATACATGCTTGGAGAGTAGTTTACATGAACAGTTTTCTATCAGGCTTTTCTTAAGTCCTCTATGCACTACACTCCACATAATTATTATAGAAGTCCAAGTAATACAAATCTGATTACTCTGTCTTCCTTTAATTCTTTACTATTCGTTTATTGCATCTAACTACTTCTGGTACTCATCTGGGTAAAAAATCAACCTCTCAATGCCGCTTTTCGTCAAAATGACCATTCTGATCACACCACCGGACGAACCATCCCACTTGATGGCTTCACTCAATGCGGTCTTGATGAACTGTACACAGTCGTCTTTTTCCATCTGTGGCTGGTAGTGCTCATTGCACCACCCGTAGATAAAAGTGGATCCACTACCAGCTATAGCGTACTCCTGCTTATGTATAGAACCACCAATGGGAATGGAGTACACAGAACCTCCGTTCTTTTCATCATACCCAGCACAGATTATACCCGCAGTCAAATGCTCCTTGTTGTTGTAGCAGATTTCCTGAAACACGTTGGCGGCTATTTCCGTGGTGGGCTTTTCGTTGGGCGGCAATTGCGCACTGTAGATTTGCAAGTGGTACTTGACCATATCGGCCACCGCCTGTGTGTCTGCGGCGGATCCTGATCTACAGCAATATATCGTGTCGTGGATCTGGGTCAATTTATCAGTGACTCTATTGGCAATGTACGAACCGGTGGTAGTACGCGAATCGGCCCCCAATATGACCCCATCTTTGAAATTCACCGCCATGATGGATGTTCCCAAATTGACCTCCCCCTTCTTCAAGTGGTTGATATCCACTTTGATTCCGTTCATCGTGTTAGTATATGACGTGTGTAACTTGGTGTGGGTCGGTGTTAGGAGACAAATGCAGGTGCTTATTTAGTGCAAACAATGCTGGATTTTGAGGTAATTAGTTGGATGAAGCACTTATATAGGTGACACAACCGTCTGCAACAATGTCTACGTTTAATTGCGTTGTAGAAACGAGTCTGAGCTGCTCTCTGTTATGTATGCTGAATTGCCACCCAGTCTCGGTTTGCCAGTCAATTTTCAGTCGTGCGGCAGACAAAATGGCACATGATATTTATCACGAGTTTTGAGTCTGTGGAGAATATTACGTAGTGTATATAAGATTACTGCAAAATGTTTCAATGTTGTTCATATTACTTGGCATTCGGCTCCTAGCTTTACTATAAATAGTGGTGCTTTTCCCTTGGAAAAGCATTGCCAAGAGGATTTCTGACTCTCTAGGTGAAGTGGTTACTATAAGTATTATAATCATGTATTTAAGTTTCTTTAACTAGGTCTAGCCAGAATCACGCGAGTAAAATCACCGGATCACTCTCTTAATAACGGAACCTCAATTTCTGGAGATCCAAGGCTTACAGAGAGTACTTTGAGCATTTGGACAGAGCAGGAGGCTTTTTCTACGAGAGATGGGGTGATGCACCAGTTCACTCCATTG